>JASUUB010000012.1:600000-894146 GCA_031216185.1 Syzygium aqueum | reverse complement strand
CTAAAAAAAAAATCAGACGTGTTTTCTTTTATTTGGCCCTATCCTGAAATTCATCAATCGGTTGAGGTGGCTCGATGACGAGCTCTATTCTGTTCTCTCCACAAATTTATAGATGCCCTCATCTTACTTGCTGACCTCCATCGGTCTCTTCTTGACTAGTCTGCAGCAAGAAACTGAGATTGTTTCCAACCTAAGGACGAAGTGACTTTGTATCTGAGTTCGGCCAAGATACCTAGTTTTTAACAGAAATGGTGCACTAAGAAGTAGCCAAACATCTTTCTATTTCCAATGCGTGATTTCCGATGTAACATGCGTACTCAATACTCATTAAAAATCCAATATTTTATTGAACATGCGCAACGAAGTATGATTCTCCTGATATGGCTCCTTTAACTACCAGACGATCACAAATCCTACAAAAAGTCCACGATAACTCGAAATCTTTCTACTGCTATTGAAAGAGGAACATCTGAAAAGGCATATGCATGCATAGAAGGGATGGAAGAGGAAGATCCAGATAACACCCACGATAGAAGTGGCACAGGCTAAACACACCGGGTAAAGAGGATTGCTCTTCCAGCTTTGCTATCAACATCCTTCTGGGTGCAAGATAGAGGCAATGGGAAATGAAAGAAGGTAGAAAAACAAGCGGATGCTTCTTAAATGCCTTCAATCCCCGAAGATACAAGCAAATGTACACAACTCGCGTAGCTAGTTCATTGTTATTCAGAGAATTGGCATCCGACAAACGCAGTACAAAATTTGCCCGACAGAATTTGCTTATTATATTCTGAGTCCATAGACAGTACGAGCTCTGATGTGGTTTTAACGTCCTGGTTATAAACCAGCATATGAAGAAGCACTACCAAAATTACGAGATGGCATGGGGATGGGGGAAAAACTTTGAGCTCAAGCGTCATCTAGTGCAAGAACTCCGGGAAGTGTTTTTCCCTCGAGAAGCTCCAGGCTGGCACCACCTCCAGTTGAGATGTGGCTCATCTTGTCAGCCAGCCCAGCCTTCTCCACAGCCGCAACGGAGTCACCACCTCCGATGATTGTAGTCACCCCCTTCCCGCTGAGATCCGCTAGCTTCTTTGCTATTGCCTGCGAAGCAGTAAAAATGCACATAAGAAGCTTATCGGCTAAATAAATGGTAAAAGATCCTCGGAGGTATCTTTGGCTCTTACGGAGGCCATCTATCTCTCTCGGGTAAAGAAAAAGATTTCAAATGCAATTTTTGGTGCTTATTGCAAGTTCCATTTAGTAATTCAACAGAAAGTATTAATGTGGAGTCAGCACAAGATGACATTGGCATACCTCTGTTCCCACAGCAAACTTTTCGAACTCAAACACACCCATCGGTCCATTCCAGATGATGGTTTTGGTCATCTCCAAAGCTTCACTGAATGTCTTGATGGAATCAGGACCAATATCCAAACCCATCCAACCATCCGGAATACAAGATGCTGGGACAATCTGAAATCAAACTTCAGGTCAACATGTCACTGAAGAGAGAGAGAGAGAGAGAGAGAGAGACTACGTTCTTTACGATTAGTAATCACATAAGCAGGAAGTCTCTTCTACTCAGTTAGACAAAGTGGAGTTCTTTTGGAGCAAATTTGATATTGTGACAAACCTTCGAGAAAAATTAATGCTAGGAATGAGACAAACCTTGCTATTAGCATCAGCAGCAAACTTGTCAGCAATAACCACGTCAGTAGGAAGGAGCAAAGACACGCCCTTGGACTTGGCCTTCTCAAGAAGTGAAGTTGCAAGGTCAAGCTTGTCTTCCTCCACGAGAGATGAACCAACGGAATAACCTTGGGCCTTGTAGAAAGTGAAAATCATTCCTCCACCAAGCAAGAGCACGTCAACCTTTCCCAGGAGCGACTCCATCACTCCAATTTTAGTTGAAACCTTTGATCCGCCAACAATAGCGGCAAAAGGCTTCTTTGGATTTGCCACAGCCCCAACAAGATAATCCAGTTCCTAGAATCACAAATTATCAACACTCAAGATCTCAGGAATGTTAATTTACATGGTTGAAATGGTTGAAACAGCACAATAAAGTTTTGCAAATTAAACAAGAAAACACGATGTGCTAGAAAGTTTCGCACCAACAAAGCAGCAGAAAAGATGAATTGCATACCTTCTGCATAAGGAACCCAGCAACAGCGGGCTTCAGATACTTGGCGGCACCTTCTGTGGAAGCATGGGCTCTATGAGCAGTGCCGAATGCATCGTTAACATAAACATCTGCAAGTGAAGCGAGCTTCTTTGCAAACTCTGGATCATTTTTCTCCTCCTCCTTATGAAACCTAACATTCTCAAGAAGGATAACTCCTCCTTCCGGTGTCGCAGCAACCAGTTGTACAACTTCCTCGCCGACACAGTCGTTCGCCATCTTAACCTATATATATATATATAGGACAATGGCAACAAGAAGGATGATCAAGGAATGGAAGCGAAAAAGTAGAGCGACATAGACGACCACAGTTTTCAAGAACCAAACCTCCACTCCAAGGAGCTCAGATAGCCTCGGCACAAGGGGCTTCAAGCTATACTTGGGTGTAGCACCCTTGGGACGTCCCTGAAAAGCACCAAGAATACGGAACCATTAATATATCTTGCTGTGGACACAAACAAATCCTACACGATTTTGAGAAGCAGCAGAGCATTCAATTGCTATCGGCACACTACTTGCAAAAAAGATTACATAAACGACCACCCAACGAATAAGATCACCAGTCACCACTTCCGGCGACTAAGCATAGGAGAGAGAAAGGTACAGGTTCATCCACACTAAGGAAATTCTACCAATGCCCAGTGGATGAAGAGGAGAAAGAATCAAGTGAACTAACAGCTAAGGTCAATTTAAATTGGAAGTGAGGAGTTGATTTTGATTCTGCAAAGGGAATTTCGATTTCATCCCTAATTAAGAAGAACAGCGGCCAAACTGAAGGATAAAAAATGCAATACTAGAACGGCGAAACAACATAGCCTTATGAAATGACCAACCCCCACCCCCCCCCCCCCCCCCAAAAAAAAAAAAAACAGACTGATCTAGCATTGAAAAACCACAAGATGCAATATATGAAGCAAGAAACTAACAAGTTCGAGAGTCACGCAACAGAGCAATCAAATAAAGCAAGCACTGCAGCTGGTGACCCCAGCTCCACCATTCGGCCGGAGAGCAAGCAATAAATCACGGAGGACGTGAAAGAGAAGATAAGATCCAGAAAGAATCCAGCCTGAACCACAGATCTATTCATATCGAAGCAGCTCAGAGAGGAAGACGGCATCAACAACTCAAAAAACGCAGCTTGATCTGGGCGACCAATGCGACAACCACAAAAGAAACGACTTTCGACGGGCAAAAAGAACAATCTTTGGAGGACGGGAGGTAGAGAGGGCGGAGGGGGGTACCAAGTGAGAGGCGAGGATGACGATGGCGCCGTGACCCATCAAGAACTTGATGGTGGGAACAGCGGCGCGAACCCGGGTGTCGTCGGTGATGTGGAGGGAGTCGTCGAGGGGGACGTTGAGATCGACCCTGACGAACACCCTCTTGCCTTTCAAATCGGACTCCTGGAGAGATCCGACGCTCTTCTTCGTGGCCATATCTGCAGATCGAGATTCCTGCGCACGCAACCAGTCAAGAACCGAAAGAAGATACTCGAGAGATGGAGCGAGCTATCGAGGGGAGAACCTCACCGGTGAAGGCAGGAAGGAAGGATGGGTGGATGGATGGATTGGGAAAAAAGGTAGAACGAGGGGTAGAGTAGATCAAGCAGAGACACAACAACGATGAAAAGATCGAACAAACGAAGTGACTATAAATAAAAAAAAAGAGGAGGAGGAGGATGTCACGTGAGTTGCGGCTTTGTGGTCCAAGCCACGAGGCAAAAAAGAGTTCTAGAACGGTGGTCGCTGCCCACAGCAAATGCGAGCGATTGATGATGGACGGGCCTAAAGTTTTCTCTAGAGCCCTTTGGATGAGCAAAAACAGCATAAGGTGGATGGATGCATGTGGAAATCTGGAAGAAGGTTCGTTGCACCGAAACCGTGGGAATATAAAAGCATATTCCCAAAGGTTTATGTCTTACCCCTCCTTTTTTTTAAAGTCATTATCTTCATTTGTTACATTGCATAGGAATCGACATATGCCCCCCCGCACCAAAGTCTTCTCAATCGGTGGAAAACAGACATCTCATTTACATTGATGAAATTGAATAAAAAAGGCGAAGTTTATCAAGTTCGGACGGATTATAATAGGGTCATCCTTCGTTCAATTTTGCCTCGATGATTCGATACACGCGCGAAACCCGATCTCATTGTTTTTAATTAACTTTTTTGGTATAAGCAACATGAAGTTAGCATTTTTTAAGGGTTTGTACCGTGAAAAAAATTCCAATTCGATATACATATGATAAATTTGCTCCAAGCTAATTTTTTTACCACAAAAAATCCTAAATTGATTTACTTATGATAAATTTACCATCTGTTAGTTTCTGTTAAATTTTGCCATCAAATTATTGAGTTAGATGACATATGACGGTTGAAAGATGTAACGGTTTAACATTTTACCTCCCTTCTGATTTGTGATTTTCATGATATTAATCTAATTTAAGGGAAACTAATAGAGGGTAAATTTGTCACAATGTATCAATTTGGGATTTAGAATAAATTTGTCACGAATGTACTTTTTTGGAGTTTTTTATGGTTAAAAAATTAATTTGGAACAAATTTGTCTTAGGTATGTCAAATTGGAATTTTTTTATGGTATTAACTTTTTTTTTATTAGTGATTAGGGGTGAGTTGTTCCCGGTCCGGTCGGGTCCAATCCAAGAATCGGCAACCAGATCGGAAGGACCGGTTCCCAATTTCTAAGACTGGGGACTGGATCGGCTAATCTTGGGACCGTGGACCGGCTCCAATGGGACTAATATTAAATATTATTTGTGAACCGGGAATCGATTGCTCGGTTCTTTCTTTTGTAGTTCTGATTTGATCCCATAAGGCTATGGAAAAAATTAGAAATATATATATGTAATATATAAAAAAGTAAACAATCGGTTCCAATAGACCAATATTAAATATTGTTTATATATATTAAATATTATATATATGAAAAAATTAGAAAAAATATATATTTTTTGGTTCAGTCCGATCCGATTCCCACCCTAGAACCAGGAACCGGATCGCCCAGAAACCGGTTCCACTTTTAGGAATTGGAAACTAGACCAATATTTCCGAGAATCGAACCAAATTGGTTGGTTCGGTTCTATCCAGTCCAGTCCTGATTTGGGCAGTCCATCTTACTCACCCCTATTAGTGATGATGAATTAAGAAAAGAAAATCTATCAAATTGCAAAGGGATAAGCGCATTAGAAGTGTTAAAATTTGTCACAAAAATGTAATTGAGTTCTAAAACTTATTGCGAAAGTGCAATTAAGTCTTAAATATTTTAAAAAGTGCAATCAAAAGAAGAATTTAATTGGACTAATTTGATAAGTTTTAGGACTTGATTGCACTTTTTGAAAGTTTTAAGACTCAATTATACTTTGTGATAAGTTTTAGGATTTTATTGTACTTTTTGAAAATTTTAGAATTCAATTATATTTTGTGATAAATTTTTAAGATTTAACTGTATTTTTTAAAAATTTTAAAGCTCAATTATATTTTGATAATAAATTTTAAGATTTTCACTGCACTCGTTTAATTGCACGCAAATGAAGCGAGCCCCAGTCGGGTCTCGGGTCGAAAAACCCATCGCCGGCGCAGCGCAGAAGGGAAGAGAGAGAGAGAGAGAGAGAGTGATAAACTGATAAACCTCTGATAAAACCACCACCGCCTCTCCGTCTTCTACTTCGTCTCGCCCTCTCTCTCTCTCTCTCTCCCCTACCCAAAAACACAGAATGGAGCTCGCCTTCCTTCCCTCTCCAAATCCCCTCCTCTCTCCTTCTCCTTCTCCTTCTCCTTCTCCTCCGCTTCCTTTCTTGCTCCCTCCCCACCGCCCCCGCCGTCGACGCCCCTTCCGCGCCCGCGCGTCTTCCGGCCCCGGCCCTCCGCCTGGTGGACTCCCCTGGCAGCGCCTCTCCCGCTCGATCCGACGCGGCTCCCATCGGTTCTGGCTCGACTTCGGCGCCGCTGTCAAGAAGGAGACCGGTTTCGACGTGGACGACGCCAATGCCAAGCTGCGCGAGCTGGCCGCGTCGGTTAAGGAGCGAGCTCAGCTGAACGAGGCCGCCGCGGCTCGGCTTCGGTCCGAATTGCTGCCCGCGTTCCTCGATTGGAATCGGTGGGAGCGTTGGAAGGTAATGCTGGAATTGTGTCTGGGTGTGGCCTTTCCAGGCTCTCCGATATCATATAGAAATGTCGCTCTAGTGTCCGAGGTGTTTTGGTGCAGTAGAACTTCCAGTGGCTATGGTTACTTTGCATCTCAATCTTTCATTTCTTTCTGCTCGCATGTTTTGATGTTCCGTCATGTACAAGCTAAGCCTCGAGCCATGTATCTGTACATGATGACGTGGAGATGTTTTCTCTGTATGCAAGTGAATTCTTTCTCTCTGTTGATGCTTGGGGATTCTTGATGACCGATTGCGTCAACCATCTATCTGTCTCAGGACTTGGAGAGCTGGGATCCCAAGCGTGTTGCGGCCCTTGTCCTATATACTCTCGTCGCGGTAGTTTCCTGTCAAAGAGTATATGTAGCAATACGAGCCCCTGCCCTAGACCGTCAGCGAAGGCAATTAACCGAGGCTTATATGGAGGCGTTGATTCCCGAGCCATCTCCTGGCAACGTCAGAAAGTAGGTTCCGTTCATTTCTAGAGATAGACTGAAGGGACACAAAAAGGCCTTTCTGTGCTTGAATTCTATTTCTTGAATGTACGTGCCTCAACATAGTTGAGTAAGTGAAAGAATCACGTATTGGTGCATGCTTGGTGCTTGCACTTTGGACTTATGTCCAGGATGCTAGCTGCGATGTCTTTGCCTCACTCCTCTTCAAGGTTGTCTACTGCTTTTGGCGCTTTTTCCCTTATCCTTTTGTATGTCGCAGGAAATTAAGGTCTGAGATGAGACTAGACGGATGTGTTTGTCGAATGATTGAATAGGAACTCATCACTTTCGGTAAAGTAATAAGTAACTTTTGTTAACTGATTGCTCTGTCGCCTTACTTTTCTGAGGATCTTGTGAAAGTAGATTTCAGATTTAGTCCACTATTCTCGTCGTCACTGCCTTGGGCCTTGGCAAAGTTACATTGAGATGTGAGGATGCTATCATTGTTGAAATTACGAGTTTAAGATTAGTAAAAGAAGCATCTGTTTCCTCAGTTTTACTTTATTTAGATAATGATTAATTTCCAAAACCAGGTCTTGGAAGAACTTTAGCATCAAGGTCCAAATCCTTTATGAGAGGGCTGACATGTTTATACAAATTAGAGCAGCTAATCTTTCCCCTTATATCAGGTTTAAGAAGAGCGTATGGAGGAAAACAACACCCAAAGGTCTCAGAATGAAAAAGTTCGTTGAGGCACCTGATGGAACACTCATCCCTGATCATTCTTTTGTTGGAGAAGATGCATGGAATGATGAAACTGAGCTTTTGGAGGAGAATATGAAAGAAATTATCAACAATAATGTTCAGTTAAAAGCAAGTGAAAAGAAGGAAATAAGGCAAGAATTGGGAATTCAAGGTTATTCACTCTTTACATGTCTTCTGCATTACCCCTATAATTTGGCTTCAAAAGGCGTGTTGTTTTATTCGGTAACCGTCAGTGAGGGTACTAGTTTTTGTCCCCATCAAAATACAGAGCATTCTGTTATTATATAAAATTTTTTTCTGGTATTGTTGAAGTTATTATGGTGAAAAGGATGTGCTTCACTTAAATAGATTTATTCAGTGGGGGATTTGGAAGAATTCCTTTATACTTTATGTAGCTTTCTTTCCTCATCACTGCAATGGGTGGACGGATTTTGTACCCCTTGGAAACAATCTTCATATGATCAGTTGTGGTTTAGGTGAATGATCAAGTTGATTATCATTGATAGATTATTTGCTTCCATATAATTTTGTGTATTCGTGTTGGTCATATCACTCTGAAATCTCTTCTTTTGTCTGCTCAACCCAATCACGAAGCTCAATTTCCCTTCACCAGCATGGAACAATATTTAAACTGCTTCTTGTGGAACCGTCACTGTACCCCCTTTTTAAGCTCACATCAGCCTCGCATTAATGCAAATTGTGCAAATTATCTGACACAATGACACGCTTGGCTTCCCAATGCATCTTGTCAGTGCTTTACTACTATGTTGTTTTCTATCATCTAATCATCAACTCCATCTTTCCTTGGCAGAGGATGTTAACGAAATCAGCGCCTCGTGGCGCGATAGACTAAGTAGATGGAAAGATATCCTTGAGAAGGAGAAATTATCAGAGCAATCAGATTCTGTCAATGCGAAATATGTTGTTGAATTTGATATGAAAGAAGTTGAAGAAAGTCTGCGCAGGGATGTGACAGAGAAGGTTTCAGATACACGAGGGACCAGAGCAAAGTGGATATCCAAGAGATGGTGGAGATATCGCCCTAAACTTCCTTATACATACTTTCTCGAGAAGCTTGATAGCTCAGAGGTAATGTCCCTTTTCTTTCCGTCCCATAGCATTCATTGATTCTTTTATGCCGGCATTGTATGATTTTTTTAAAATAAGCTATCACATTTATGTGAAAATCTGGCTTTGCAAGGTGTTAATAGCTAGTTGCACAGAGTTAACCTTTTTTCATTAGGTTTTCATTTGCATATACTCTAAGATACTGATAGTATTCTCCAATTGGAAGATAAGCTAGTTTGTTTGCCGCAATTTTCTTTAGTTTTGTAGGTCGAGTGTGACCTGGTTACTTGTCATGTAGACAACATATCATCAGTAAGTATTTATAATTCAAGCATAAAGCTTATGATTGGCTGTTTCTGCCTGTGGATCTTATTGCACAGGTTGCTGCTGTTGTTTTCACGGAGGACCTAAAGAGATTGTTTGTAACAATGAAAGAAGGTTTTCCACTGGAATATATTGTGAGTGCTGATCGAAAATTTAATATGAAGTCCTTTCTTCTCCTTGGCTTGGGCACAGTCTGACCTGTGTGTCGTTTTTCAGGTCGATATTCCCCTTGATCCTTACTTATTTGAAACTATCTCAAGTTCAGGAGTTGAAGTTGATCTCCTTCAGAAGCGCCAGATTCATTATTTTCTGAAAGTTTTAGTTGCACTGATGCCAGGAATATTAATCTTGTGGCTTATCCGCGAGTCTGTTATGCTTATGCATGTCACTTCAAAGCGTTTCCTCTACAAGAAGTACAATCAACTCTTCGACATGGCATATGCAGAAAATTTTATTCTCGTTAAGTGTTATCTTGGTCTCCACTATCTTTTTCGTTAGTTTCATACTCCAAACTTCTATCTACTTTACCTTCCCCGGCCGTCTCACCAAACAGAGAGAAAGAAACACCGCATTCTCTTACGAAACTTTCCAAGTTTTTGCTTCTCATTTTGTTTTATTCTGATGCAGCCCGTTGGAGATGTTGGTGAAACCAAATCAATGTATAAAGAAGTGGTATTAGGGGGTGATGTTTGGGATCTCCTAGATGAGCTAATGATCTATATGGGAAATCCAATGCAGTACTATGAAAAACACGTGCAGTTTGTTCGAGTAAATTCTTCCATTCCTTGAAAATTCAATTACAGTTATGCTTTGGACTGGAAAGGTGAGATAACATTTGGTTGACTCAACAGGGTGTTCTTCTTTCGGGGCCACCTGGAACAGGAAAAACACTTTTTGCCCGGACATTGGCAAAGGAAAGTGGATTACCTTTCGTGTTTGCTTCAGGTGCAGAGTTCACAGATAGTGAGAAGAGTGGTGCTGCAAGAATTAACGAAATGTTCTCTATTGCTAGGAGAAATGTGAGTATTGCGGTTAGGTCATGGCTTAGAATGATGTGGAATCTGTATAAGTAGACAAAGGGGAGTAGGATATAAACAACTGGAGTTGCTTTTTCAGTTGCATTGGTTGAAGCACCATAATATATAACTAACAAAGAGTAACTAAATAACATTTTCCGAAGACCACATGCATAAATTTACTAAATACATATGGATCTCTGTTATTCTTATCTTCTGCCGCGTTAACTTTTTAATTAGTTAGATTCTATACAAATTTAAGCGAGCTTGGAATGAGCAGGTGAGTTATAATCATAAATTTCTTTGTGCAGGCACCTTCATTTGTCTTTGTAGATGAAGTTGATGCCATTGCGGGAAGGCACGCAAGAAAGGATCCACGAAGAAGAGCAACGTTTGAGGCATTGATTGCGCAGCTTGATGGGGAGTAAGTCGATATGTCTGTCATCTTAGCTTATTGCTTACAGTCAGAGTCAGCGCTTGCCATTTCCTCGTTATCAATCTCTTTAAGCAGTTGGGATTATGCTTTCCCTGAGTGTTCAACTATGAAGGCAGACTTGTTGTTACCTACTGTTCGCATTAATTTTGACCAAACAGATTATGATTAGATCTTATTTTTGGTCAGCTTTTTTCCCACAAACTTTTTTTGAAGATGTATTATCTCCTTCCTGCTCTTCTTTCCATTTTTCATGTTGTTTGGATAATACGATCTCCTGTTTCCTTGGCAATTTTTCTAGTGGTGACTTCTGCACAATATTGAATGATTCTTTATGGAGATATTGAGAAGGAATACTGGATCTTAAATTGACGCTTTGGTCCTTTGAATTAATTACCACACGGTTAAATCTTTTCTTCTTTTTCACCTGTGCCCTTGTTTCATTATTTCTGAATACATAGAATGATAATTATGACATGAACATATTCTTTTCCTTTCTTTGCCTTTCGGTAGCATCTAAACAATTTCATAACTCAGTCCTTCAACTCTTCTCTCTTGTTTCTCTAATAACTATCCGAATCCCTTCTCTTTCTTTCAAATCACCCCTACCGAACATAAGTAAGTCTTTCCGCTCTGAGTCCTTCTGTATGAAAGATGGATTCTTGCTCATTATTTTCTCATTTCGTTAGGAAGGAAAAAACTGGTGTTGATCGATTTTCCCTCAGACAAGCTGTGATATTCATCTGTGCTACCAATCGGCCAGATGAACTAGATTTGGAGTTTGTCCGCCCTGGACGTATTGACCGACGTTTGTACATTGGTCTGCCAGACGCCCAGCAACGTGTGCAAATTTTTGGTGTGCACAGTGCTGGAAAGCAGCTGGCTGAGGATGTTGACTTTGGGAAGGTAACACAAGACTATGCTTCTTCTTTTAGTTTTATTTAGTGGTCAAGGCTTAATATCTATACTTCGTGACCCAACAGTTGAAGAATTCAGTATTGGTTTGACATGGCTTATTACCAGTTTATTTGTCACTGTACTAAAATTGTCAGCTATTGCTCTAACAAAGCAACAATTGATAAAGGAACCATAGCTCCAGAGGGATTCTGGCCAAAAAAGGAAAAAAATAGTTCCAGAGGGATGAGTGTTGCAGAAAAGCAAAAGGTCTGTTGCACTAATATTGTCAGCTGAACTAGTTGGAGAGAAGTAATGGTGATACAGAAAATTGACAGGATACACCAGGCAGCCAAAATTTATTATCATCATCTATCTATTGTTCGGTCTGTTCCTGCCATATTAGCTGACCAATCTCCTATAATTCATTATATACCTAATATGGGATAACACTGCCAATTACAGTTTCCCATGATTGAGCTTTTTAGGATACGTTCGATTTATAGCCTGATTATGCAAGCAATTGGATCGGTATCTTTGTTATTATGTAAGTCAGTATAATGCCGTAATAGATGTGGTTTATTTGATGAGTTCCATTGAGCTTATTGAATATGGTACTCTCTTGTCTTTGTGGTTGCCTATAACCCATATCTATGTGGTTCTACGCCAGTTTCAACTCACTCTTTTTTATTTTTGTGAACTTTCCAGCTTGTATTTCGCACAGTTGGTTTTTCGGGAGCTGATATTCGAAATCTCGTAAATGAATCAGCAATCATGGCTGTAAGTTAGTCCACTGTGTGATTTCGTTAATTTACTATTCTGATATTGATCATATTTGGGCGTAATACAAGGGATTTATCACTGTCTTGGCAATTATTCAGTGGTAGAATATATTAGCTTTTTTGGTGTTGAGATGATTGGACAGTCTCGTTGGAACCTGTGTTACACTAAGTGTATAAAGTTGCGTTCTTAAAATCTTTCTCTTTAGTTGGATTAGATGTTGAATTGCATTGTAGTTTTACTTTGGTTCTCTTTGTTTCTGTTCAAGGGATATATTTTTATGGTCTCAGGTGAGGAAAGGACATTCAAATATCTACCAGCAAGACATTGTTGATGTTTTAGATAAGCAACTGCTTGAGGGAATGGGGGTGCTTCTTACAGAGGAAGAACAGCAGAAATGTAAAGAAAGTGTACGTCTGTATTTTCTTCCAGTGGTGTTTATCAAAGTGGTCGATGCAATACTAACTGTTTCTCATCAACTGTTAATTGTACAAAATTTATATTCAATTGATATAGGTCTCATCAGAAAAGAAGAAACTCTTGGCTGTTCATGAAGCTGGTCACATAGTATTGGCTCACTTATTCCCTCGATTTGATTGGCATGCCTTCTCGCAGCTGCTGCCTGGTGGCAAGGTATTGGCTATACACACAGATTAGGAATCATTAACTCATGTTTGTGTTCAGACGGATAGCATTCTTAAGTCTCTTCTACCGTAATTAGGAGACTGCAATATCTGTCTTCTACCCCCGCGAAGATATGGTAGACCAAGGTTATACGACCTTTGGCTACATGAAGATGCAGATGGTGGTCGCTCATGGCGGGCGATGTGCTGAACTTGTTGTCTTCGGCAATGACATAACTGATGGAGGGAAGGATGATCTGGAGAAAATAACAAAGGTAATTTTTGTCAACAGTATAACTGTAACTTGAAGTAGAATGTGATTTTCTTTTTTAATTTAAAGATGTTAATTTCTCGATGTCAGATCTAGTTCATGATTTAAGTATTTTCAAATCCTCTGTGCACTAGCGCATGTGGGCGCACATGTGCAATTTCTGAAGAGAATTTTAGGAATTATAATCATCAATTGGTGCTGCTGATCATTTCTTACAATACGGGTGATAATTTTCTGAATGAAGCCATTCATGGCAATATGTGCTTATGTCATTGTGGAGTCCCTGTTTATTTGATAGTTGTTTGATATACTATCTCTTATGTCACTTAAAATCTCCGTCAGATTGCAAGGGAGATGGTAATCAGCCCTCAGAATGCAAGGTTGGGGCTAGCCTTTCTAACAAAGAGAGTTGGCTTACTTGATCGACCAGATAGTCCAGATGGCGAGCTAATAAAGTATAGGGTCAGTTATTTTTTGCAGTGGCAGTATGTTTTCTGTGGTATTTGCAGAGTCTATATAACCAACTTGTTGGTTCTTCTTTTCTTTTATGTCAGTGGGATGATCCTCACGTGGTACCTGCTGATATGTCACTCGAATTATCTGAGCTCTTCACTCGGGAGTTGACCAGGGTAAATATAAGACTACTTTTCACCTTTGCAATGTGCCAGTAAATAATGGACGTGCTTGGTCCTTGGGGTCTTTATTATCTTGATTACTAAACATTCATTGAAGTACTCACTTATGGAAAATCTTGTGATTCTTTTCTTTGTTTTGAGTACGTAAATGTTTGCAGGGTTAACAATAAGCTGCTCAAATTCTTTGTTGTAAGCTGGTGTAGGTGTAGCTATTAAAAACAAATCTATAGCAAGTACATGTACTTGAGACGCAAAAAGAATAGCAGTTGACATATATAATGATTGGGAAACCGACTTGTTGTGTTGGTCATTAAAGATGCAGAATTATTATTTTTAAGAGAACTACCTTTTAGTGCCTTCTTTCTGCTTTTTTCCCCACTTGTTGTTTACATGGAACTTGATGCTTGTACAGTACGTTGAAGAGACAGAAGAACTTGCAATGAAAGGTCTGATGGAGAACAGGCACATATTGGATATCATTGCTGATAAATTGTTGGAAGATTCGAGGATCACTGGCCTGGTATACAGTGTGCTAATTCCTGTTTTTGTCACTTTACCACATTGCTCTGTCTCAACAGGGGATGAAAACTTATAAGCAAAACTTGTAACGTTCTTCCTATGATTGTGCAGTACTATTAGGTTGTCTCTTATACGCGTATTTTACTTCATTGCCTTGCTTGACTCTAGTTTTATTCAAATAGCACAATTTTCTGTCCTCTTTCAGATAGCATGCCTGATTCATGCTCTGTAACCTTTGTACCTTTCTATGTACTTTGTGGAACTGTTTCCAATTTGTTTGTATATCATTGGAATATGGCCTCTGCAAAAGTCGATTTAGAACTTTAATCAGCTCATTCATATGCAAGTTCATAATAATTTTTTTTTTGTCTTTAGGAAGTTGAGGAGCTGATGAGGCATATCCCTGTTTCAATGTTTGAAGATTTGGTGAAGCCTTTTCAAATAAACTTGGACGAGGTAACTTTCTGCCATCATATTTCATACTAAATGCGTAGTTGTGTCAGTACTGTTTGCAAAAAAGGAAGAAATCTTTATTTCCACTGGTTATTCTCTAAAAGCGGTCTACTTGTAGGGGAAATCCTCAGTGCATGCATTCATCTCAAAATCAACTAGGTTAAAGGTTGAACTATTTTTGACTATGACCGACAGCTTAGGATGCATCTTCTGTTCTATACAAGTATCTTGTTACTCTTTGAGTTCAATTTGTATTTTTTTCTCTAGATTGAACAGATCGACTGCACTCTTTCTGTGGTCATCATATCAAGGCCAATTCACCTCCTGCACAATTATACCTATTTAACTTTTGGTATTACACTATAATTTGTTTAACCGAATACTTAATTCTTCAGGATGGACCTTTGCCTCATAATGATAAGCTGCGGTATAAACCTCTTGACATATATCCAGCACCTCTTCATCGATGTTAATGAGTTTCCAAGATCCTATGCTTTATTTGGTGGCTCTTCAAATCTGGATGGTAATTTCAATCAAATTCAGCGAGCTCAAAAGCCACATGCCGCCTGGAAAGCTTCAAAAAGTTGGAAAGAATGACAACTCTGCAACTAGGTTGCTACCTGCTCAAGCCAGATACCACCCAGAGTGACAGCTATGGATCAGTGGACGGCTTTGTGTGCTAATGGTGTACCCGGCAAGAAGGACGATCAGCGTCTCTAAGCGAAATGCGTCCCCCTTGAAGCTCACAATTCGTTTTCTTATTTTTTCACATCACCGAGCCCTGCACAACCATCTCACGCCCTTCTTTCACAAATATTTCTTGTTTGTATCTTTTGTACTATAAACATGACGGCTCAATTGGTTTTTACTGGATAAAGAAGGTATCAAAATCACCTAGGAGATAGACATGGTTTGCAAATAGGAAGAGAGAACTTTTTGTACAGCGGGGTCACCCACAACCGTGGAAATTGTGACTGATGAACTCATTTTACCAGCGTGACAACTGTATCGTCCGTCACACAATGTTGCGCTGTGTTGTCATTGAGATAGTACGGTCATGTTTATTCCTTCATAAGAAATAAATGTTGTCTGATCATTGTACTAAAGACACAGTACAAATTGTTCGTTCTTATATTAGGGGTGCAATGATCAGTGGGGTTGCACTTTGCATAACTCTTCCAGCGAGCTCAGAGCTTGCTTTTTGGAACACCGACGGGTGCATCCCGTGACCTCTTTTCCACTGCTCGAGAAAGTTGCTTCACTGCCTCTTTTGGCAGATGACGAGGCTGGCTCAACCAAAGTCCACCATCAACTATAAGTGTGGTGCCGTTGACGAATTTACCTTTCAACAATATACATCAGCAATGTCATCAGAAAGCTAAAGCTTACACATAGTCGAAATAAAATAGTGCATTCACCAGTAAAACATTATTAAGGTCTTTAGGCTGCAAAACCTGCTAATACCAAGGGTTGGCCTTATTGCAAACTGTGACACCTTTCCACGCACAAGACCAAAATTCAAGACTCATCGTCCCCTCCTTCCTTAAGTGCAATTAAGGTAGCCACAGGAAAGTTGTAAAACCAAGTCCTTAGTGTGCATCCTTGATTTTCTTCTCTTGAGCCAACAGTTAATGTTTAGCTTTGATCTTCCTACTATATCTAAAACAAGTGTCCCGCCAAATCACATATATCATCAACAAAGGGGCGCCAACCGACGAGATACTTAAAGATTACAACTTACGATGTAGCTTGGGGAAAAGCAAGACACTGAATGCGAACAGCTTAAGAAGACAAGCGGCACAACCATTTAAAAGTGGACTTATATGCAAATTCAAAGTGAATGAGTTACTAACCTGCATCTGAAGTAAGGTAAAGAGCTGCCATAGCAATATCCCATGTTTCGCCCAATTTATAGAGAGGCATGTAATCTCTGGCTTTGCTATCAATTTCCGGAGGACCGAGCTTACTCATGCCAGGAGTGTCACCAATGGGGCCAGGGGCTATCCCATTAACTCTAATGTCATAATCAGCTCCCCACTCTAGTGCAAGGTTTCTTGTGACTGCATCAACAGCTGCCTGTAATAAATTAATCCGTGTGAGACCACTACAATCTCCCCTCCAACGGGCAAACAATGTCATGGAATGGCTTTGTTCAAATCCTCATTCAAACATCAGTTACAAAGAAAGAGAACCTGCGGACATACTGATCGATATGACAAACCTTAGCTGCAGAAACATGGATTTGATACCATGCTGCTGTATAATGCAAAGTGGCACTTATGTTCAGTATAGTTCCACCACCTGAGGAACCTCTTCCAGGTCCTCCCTTCTTAAGATACTTGAGTGCTTCGTGACACATTGTGAATGTGCCAACTGAATCAATGTCCATAACTGCATGAGGATTATCGGATTCATTAGTGTCCTTAGATGGTTTGAATTAAACCCTTTTCAGCAACTAGAGATCCTCGTCTTTCTTAAGCCTGGTTTAGACTTCTTATTGATTCAAAGTGGCATGCGTAAAAAGGACAGTACCTGTCCGAAACCCATTGGGGGACAGATCCTCGGGTGAAACAAGAAAATTGCCAGCAGCAGCATTGATCAGAATATCCAGCCTGCCAAAATGCCTGAAAGTGGACTCCACAACTCTTTTAGCATCCTCTTGTTTGCGCACGTCACCCTCAAACCCAACAGCCTACGAACTCATCAGTAAAGGAACACATAGACGAGTGAAAAAAAAAGAACCAGTTCAAAGCATTTCGGTTGGAATAGCAATTCAGTATTGGCCTAACCCAACGATAAGTAGATTAAAAGCATAACAAAGTTGGGACCTTTGAAGCCTCTTCACTCATCATAAACGATAAACTAACCATCCCCAACCCAATGTCCAACTAATTCAGCGCATGCAGTCAACAAGTGAAAGCACTCGAAGCTCAATCCTCCAATACCAAACAGGCTAAAGATAAACAAAAATTGAGCACAAGATTCAGACAATATCCAATCAAGCACAGCATCGCTCAGCTCAGCTAGAAAGCAACACTCGCAGACCCGCAAGAGAGTTGAGAATTCAAGATTCAATCGAGCGAACAGAAAAAGGACAAGCTCACAGGGATTCCAAGAGAAGCGAGAGCGGAGACGGCGGAATAAAGCACAGGCTTGCGACGACCCATGATGGCGACGCGAGCTCCATGCTTGCCCAGTTGGGTGGAGATCTCAAACCCGATGCCGGAACCGCCTCCCGTGATCAATGCCACCTTCCCTTTCACGATATCCCCCCTGAAGGGCGACTCCTTCCCCATTTCTCTCTCTCTCTCTCGCTACCCGGAAAAGCAAAGGACTGAGAATGGACGACGGTGGCGGTCTGGACACTCAGCGAGCGGAAACTTGGCTTCAAATAGCAAAAGAATCATGTGCTCGTTGGATCGGTTGGAGCCTTCTGGTCCGTGTTTTTTTGTGAATCATATGTTGGCTGGTACTTACGCTAAAAATTGCGGTGCCCGAAGTAACTTCGTAAAAATTGATGTATCTTCGAACACCCTTTTGCTATGTAACAGCTTTTACCAAGCGCACATTACTCCCCTCTCTATCCCATGTTCGAACGCTTGGGCTTTGATGATAGGGAGGGGGACCAATGCAAAGATTGGTGACCATGGGATAGGCCCTTCAAATGGATGGATTGGGTTGGGTCGGATCGGATTTGAATTGGATTGAAATTGTTCCAACTCAAGTTGGCCTATTTTAATCCATATTGACCCATTTTTGCGGAATACAATTTTTTCATTTGCTTTCTTAATTTGAGTTTAAAGTGGGTTTATTATGGACCCATTATATAAAACCCATTTCTTTTGGTCTTTTCTATAACTCATATATAAGTTTGAGGCAACTCTGATATAACCCACTTCAGTAAATTTGAGTTAAAACATAGGCTTATCATCCATTTTCGGCAGCAGGAGATGAAATGACCCCTCCAATGTCTCGTGTCCAAGTCAGGTTTAGGACAGGGGAAAATTACAAAAAAAGTCCTAAACCTTTTACAATTGTATCAATTCAGTCTATCTGGCCACTTTCGATCGGCCAATACTGACGTGGACGCCGGCCGGTACTGACGTGACAATATTTTAATATATATTTATTATTTTTCGAATTTTTTTATTTATTTCTTTCTTTTTTTTCTCCCTATCTTCTTTCCCGGTCGCCGATTCGACGACTGGCGATAGACTAAGGCCGGCGAGGTGGATCTCGCTGGCCATGGGCAAGGTCGACCTTGCCATGGCTAGGGTGAGGTCGAGCTCGCCCATTGTTAGGCGAGCTCGACCTCGCTAGATCTGGGCGAGGCCTTGCCCTGTCATGGCGAGGTCGGCCTCGCTTGGCGACGGCGAGGCCGCCAAGATCTGGCGAGACCTCATCGTTACCAGGCAAGGTCGAGCCTCGCCATGGCGGGGCGAGGTCAAGCTCGCCTGGTGACGGCGAGGGTGGCCCTCGCAAGTGCCGGCGAGGGCTAGCCTCTCCCATGGCCGGCAAGGTGGACCTTGCTAGCCTCAACCTCTCATCGGTCGACCGGTGATCGGGGAAGAAAATAGGGGAAAAAAAAAGAAGGCGAAAAAAGTAAAAAAAATTTGAAAAATAATAATAATAAATTATTAAAATATTGTCACGTCAGCAGACCAGCGCTGGCCAGCATTCACATCAGCGCCGGTTGGCCTAAAGTGGTCGGATGGACTGAATTGACACAATTGCAAAAGGTTTAGGACTGAATTAACAAAAAAAGATTTAGAACTAAATTGGCACAATTACAAAAAGGTTTAGGACTTTTTTGGTAATTTTCCTTCGGGGTAGTATAAGAGTCAATGGGCTTTCCCTAGGCCCACCTATCTGCTTTCTTTACCTGAGCTCTATTTAAAAGGTGCACATTTGATTGACTAGGCCCAGAGTTAATTGAAGCTGCAAGCTTTTCCACATCCCTGGACAATCAATTCCCGTTACGGGGGCTTTCAGTAATCGTTTCAGCTAAACTTGACACGTATGGCACGTTTCGATTTGGTGGGGAAAATGAAGAGAAGAGAGACAATGGAGGTGCACAACTTAAATCTGGAATGGGACAAGCAAGTGAGAAAGCCCACCTTGGATGTCTCATTTCTCGTTTGGCCGTCCAAGAGAGGGGACAAGGCACATTAGTCCATCGCTCTTGACAAAAGTGGGGAAGGGTCCCACCTTCCGGTGGTGGGTTTGATAAACTTAAAAAACCGGCCCCTCCTCTTTTCGTCTTTAAGGCCGGCAATTGCAGGTAAAATTCCCTTTCTCTTCACCCTTGTCCCTCTCCTACTCCCTCAAACCTAATTCCCTTCCTTGCTTCATATTCTGATGTCCCTCAACGAGCCATATGAAGCTGATACATCCTCCTACCGCATCAAAGGCAACGCATCCTTCTGTCTGTCTATTCGACATTGATGATGAGGATTTTATGTTGAGCAGATAAATGCAAATGTAATGTGACGGTGTGGTCAATTTTGAAAGGTTTGGGGAAAAAAGGATCGTGAAATAGTTTGCAGAAAAGGGCAATGCTTAGTCTTCGTCTGGACATGAAAGTCGCTCGAGTTAATGATGTACTCAATATGCTCGTCAATAAAAACAACAAAAGCATGAGCCACTCTCTCTCTCAAACAATGCCCAAAAGAAATGGACTTTAAATGAAGTTTGAGGAGAGGAGTATGGTTCTAGCTGTTGACCCTTTCTAGGTGAATTCTCTCTAAATGCATCCTCAAGAAATAAATACGGATTGCCACCTTGTAAAGTCTTTAGTACTATTGGCTAATTGTACATAGTTCTCTACTATGATTTCAATCTGATACATGCCAGCCTTGTACCACAGTATTGACCAATGAGATATTGAAGCTAGTTTAGCTCCAAGCAGAAGGAATATTCTTTGGTTTTTTTAACATGGGTACAAGGTATACCTGTCCCCACCACCTTCATTTATAACAATGTGTCCCCCAAACTCATGGGCCATTCCTCACTTTTCCAAGTTCCTCACCTCCTCCACTCCTCCTGCAAAGAGTGAAGCAATGGAAGCTCTGAATGGATGGCTCTACTTCCCCATGCATCATGACAGCCTCAACCATGACTTTGCCTTGAGAAGATTTTGCCCTGCCAGGTTAGAGCAGGAACAAGGCCAGCCGGGGCAGTGGGAGGATGAGGACGACACATTGTGGATCCAGATCGATCCACACTGTCCTCCCAATAGCGACCATGGCAACACCCCTCATCTAGCTTCCTCATCCGAGGTCGACGAATTTGTCGATAGCTTCATCAACATGGAAGATCATCATATTCATGACAATGTGGGTGAAATTGATGGCACTGTCATAACCTTGGATCAATTGGAAGAGGACATCGGAGGATTCTCCTTCTCCATGGCAAATGATGAGTGCGGCGATCACCTCCCTCTCGTGATCAACAACATTGAAGGGGATGAGATGGACATCATCACAGAGGAGTCAAATCAAAACTCCGAGATTGCTCAAGGCATGATCAATCAGGAGGCGAGCCAAGGGGTCGACCAAGGGCTCCACTTGGTCCACTCATTGCTAGCGTGCGCTGAGGCGGTGGGGTGCCGAGACATGCAACTTGCCAACTCTCTGCTCTCCCAAATCTGGTGGTCGGTCACCCTGCTCGGTGACTCTCTCCAGCGCGTCGCCTACTGCTTTGCAGTCGGATTGAAGTCTAGATTCTCCCTTCTTCACAATGTCAACATGAATGGCACTTTCTCCGCAATTACCCCAACTAACTCATCAAATGACATGTCCCCTCCTCCCATTACCAGGGAGGAAAAGATGGAAGCTTTCCAACTCCTCCACCAAACCACTCCGTACATTGCCTTCGGCTACATGGCAGCCAATGAAGCAATTCATCAAGCCGCTCACGGGAGTGATTCGCTGCACATCATCGATCTAGGACTCCAACACACATTGCTCCAGTGGCCCACTCTGTTGAGAACTCTAGCCTCCAGGACAGAGGGCCCACCAAGATCGCTCCGGATCACGGGACTCATCGGTGATCCTGATCACTCCCCAATGATAGAGTCTGCCATGACATCCCTCGCTCACGAGGCCGCTTCGTTAGGTATAACCTTGCAATTCAACATCGTGATGGACCCGCCGACCCCGTCGCTCTTCACCAGAGAGAAGCTCGGGATAGTGGAAGGAGAGGCATTGTACGTGAACAGCATAATGCAGATGCACCAGTATGTCAAGGAGAGCCGAGGCTCGCTCAAGTCCATCCTCCAGGCCATCAGGAAGCTTGGACCGACCCTACTGACCGTGATCGAGCAGGACGCAAACCACAACGGGCCCTTCTTCCTAGGGAGGTTCCTGGAGTCGCTCCACTATTACTCGGCCATATTCGACTCGCTGGAGGCGAGCCTGCCTAGGAGCAGCGTGCAGAGGTTGAAGATAGAGGGTAATCACTACGCGGAGGAGATAAGGAACGTGGTGGCGTGCGAGGGGTCAGAGAGGAGGGAGAGGCACGAGAGGGCAGATCAATGGCGGAGGCAGCTGGGGAGGGCCGGGTTTCAGGGGGTGGGTCTGGGGAAGTGCATGAGCCGTGCTAGGATGATGTTGTCGGTCTATGGCTGCGACGGGTACACACTTGGCACGGACAAGGGCTGTCTTCTTCTTGGGTGGAAAGGCAGGCCCATCATGCTCGCTTCTGCATGGCAAGTCTCGTCTTCGTCTTCATCGTCATCGTCCTCCACCTCATCGCCGCCTTCGTGATTGAATTATCTTCTCGAAGTAGCTTGAACTAGCCAAAGAAACTGGTGACAAAAGAATAATGAGGTGGTACTCTAGGGTTTTCAAGCTGTATGCCCAGCAGCAATCAATTTCAATTCGTCGAAGCATCAAAATTTTCATAGGAATTATCGCAAATCATAGGTATCGGTTTTGCTGATTGAGCAGCACGAGCGTGGTGGGTACCGATCTTTTGCTTTCCTAACAGGATGATTCGTTCAAATCCAATCTTTAAGGCGATAACTTGCATTCCACAAGTCAAAATTACACATGACATGATCCAATGGTTCAAGAACTATATGACAGGATGATTCGAACTCCGACTCGTGCAATCGCTTTCCAATTCTAGTTGTGTGTGCACTTGTTCGTTCATCAGCACCACGGAAACCGATTCTTTAAACTAACTTGGTTTTTGGGAGCGCAATGCCTGTGCTTTTCAATCTCTCTCTAAACCTGCAATCATCGATCCAAAGAAAGAGCCAAGATTGTAGACATTTTCTTTGCTTTTACATCCCCGATTTTTAATTAAATTCACTAAAGAAAATATCAGCTAAGAGAGAGAGAGAGAGAGAGAGAGAGAGAGTCGGTCTCTGCACTGCAGGGTCTTCGTTCGTCACCGTCCGTTCGTCCGTCCGTGAGTGGCTGGCTGGCTGGCTGGCTGGTGAGCTCCAGGGAGAATGTCGCTGCGATTGCCGCCGGCCAGTTGCCGATTGCTCGCGTACGCATCATCTTCTGTTAGAAGATCGAAGAAGGCGAAGCGCCACTTGGCCTCCTGTTTCTCCTCTCCCTTGTCTTCCCTGCGAAACGCCAACGCTTCCGTCTCCACCGATTTCCCTATTCCCGGTAGCTTCTTCTTTTGCGCGCATAGCTCGATTCTTCTGATTAAGCTGCTCTTCTGCGATCGTTTGCTGCCCATTCGTTTGAACTTCGAAGGAGGAGAGGACGAAGTGATGGGTGGTGGGCTTGAACCCTAGAATTGCGGTCGTGGAAATTACGCTGCATTTGATTGACGGAGGATGTCCGATGTCTGTGAATTTTCAGGGCTCGAAGATGAAATGTTTGGATACATATTTGGGAGGAGGAAGGCCACTGATGTAGCTCACTCGTGGGTATTCCCTCATCCCATCCAATCTCCACATGTGCTTCCTTTCCTGCTGTTTTGCTTAGACCTTGCTGCCCGTTCAATCTCTTTCCCAAAAGCCCTCGTGGGTCGAACGTGTGCCTGGCTCGTTGAAAGCGGATGCATTCTTTTCTCTATCTCTCTCTCGCAGAGTCTGGAAACATGTGGTTCGAGAAGGCGACACCGTGGTCGATGCCACGTGCGGCAATGGTCATGATACCTTGGCACTAGTCAAACTGGTTGCGGGTGAGTCGGCTAGGGGTCGTGTTTATGGAATGGACATCCAGGAAGATGCTTTACAGAGTACCTCTTGCTTCCTGGGACAATCTCTCGGCACCCAAGAGGTCCTCCCTTCTGCACTTCCACTCGTTAATTTTTCTCCTTCGCATTTTGAAGAAACTTAATGATAACAACTAAGTCACTGTAAATTCCATTCCTCTTGCATTGCTGGTGCCTTTGGTGGTGGGTTGCGTGCAGATGGAGCTTGTGAAGCTTTTCCCCATGTGTCATAGCAAGATGGCGGAAATTGTCCCTGAGGATGCATTGGTGAGGTAATCTACCCCCCAGCATCTTACTTCAGCGTTTGGATGAAATAAACTTGACTCCACTCGGTTTGTCATTGTCAGTTTTGCTCAATGACCTTTTCGTCTTTGGTGCTTTTATCAACACGAGCAATCATATTCTCTCAATCCCTTGTTTTGTTAAAGCAAATCAAACTATTCCTATATGTAATGTAATCAAGCAAAGGTACGGTCATCCGGAATATTGACCAAGTTGAACGATTCTTGTATGTAGTAGTGTGCACTCAGTTTTGCATCTCCTACTCAGACATTTTAATGTGGAAAAAGCATCTTACTGGAGAAGTGAGATGCTTTTTCAGATATACTTGCAATATTACAGGGCAGCCTCTACCTTTACTTGCTCATGGTGTTTTGCAATTTGGCCAACAAGCTATACCATCTTGAGATTATAATCAATTAATCACTGGTGATATTAGCTAATAGCATTTGTTGATGTCCTATTGTTTACGAAGTATATGACAGCATTTCACTCAAAGATCTGCAGTTTTGTCCCATGTCTTTCCTTTCCTTTCTGTTTTCTCTTATTAGTAGTTGTGGTGCGCTGTAGGCTTGTGGCATTCAATTTGGGCTATCTTCCTGGAGGTGATAAAGCAATAACCACTAGATCAGAAACAACACTACTAGCATTGGAAGCCGCAGGAAGTATTATAGAACCTGGAGGGCTAATCAGCACCGTGGTATATGTGGGACATCCTAATGGAAGGTAATGCTTTTTGTGCACATTCTGATCAAGACTGTGCCATCTATTAGCTACTGCTTATAATTTGTATAGGGCTGATAATTCGTGTCATGTCGTGTTGAATCAAAATAGGAGTATAATACGGATATGGCTAAACCGACTATGACATGTTTAATAAATGTGTTGAAATGCATCAACACTAATGTGACACTCCTAATAAAGCGAGTCACATGACATGGTTAATATGATTGTCAAATGTGTGTCACCACGTCAGGTATTGACATAATGCAACACGTTAACTTGTTTACAAATAGACGTTCACCTTGCACATGATGAACACGCTTATAGACGATTACCTGTGTTAACACATTAACACGTATCAACATTTTTAGGCAATATAGTAATTTCACCGCACATTATATCTAGAGTGTATTGTTGAGTTAGGGTTTTCCTTTTTTATATTCGTGATCTATGTATCCCTAAATATGTTTTTATTTATTATTCGCTTTTGTAAGATAGTGTTATTTTTATGGACGTTTAAGGAGTGAAATTTTTTTTTTAGATATGATTAACATGCTAAACATGTCTAATCTTATCGTGTTAAAAAAATGACATGTTAACTTAAATATGTCAATCCATATTTAAATGGTTTAAACGGGTCAAACTGCATAAGATGTGATATTTGTCGTGTGACCCATTTATGACGTAAACCTACATATGCTAAACCAAAGCTGTTCAATCACGTGTTGTGTTGTGCAAACATATCGTGTCGATAATTGTTGGTCCTATATACCTCATTGGGGACCAGAGACAATCAGCAGCCTGTTGGCCCTTGCAATATGCGTGTCGTTTAAGGAAATATGTGCTGACTGGGTTCTACATTTTAGTTTCTGTACCTACTTTTTCCATCTAGGAAGTGTATAAAAATCATTTAGCAATGTAGGCAGCGACTGAATTAGTATTATTCATCCCAGCCAAAAAGGTGGAAACCTTCTCCCTTTTCTGGCCAAAACTTTTATTTTTTTTTTGGCGAAAGGCTTGAAGCATGAAAATAGTGAGAATTGGGAAATATTTGTAAGGACTGAATAATTTCGGGGAGGGTTTTGCTGCGATGGTGCATCAGCATTGCACTATGGTATCTTGCATGCGCTTAGATTGGAACCGTCTTTCTCTGTTACTGTGTTCTAGTTGAAAACAATATATCAAAGAAAGTAGAGAGATCTTACCTTAGTCAGAAGTTAGAATGGTATCCGGATGGTGAAGTTCCAAAGCAGCCTTGTATCTACAAAGAAAAAAACGTGTTGTGGGTTGATTGTCCTAGATCTGGTCTTCAGGAGAGTGTCTTAAAAAAAAATTATGCCCAGGGGAATTTTGGATCAACACCGACCTGAAGTCTATGAAATGTGAAAATCTGTTAATTGTCCTGATTGGCTGATAAAATCACAATCCTATCCATTTACTTGGGTTTTGGCGTTGGATGGTCATCCTTGATTGAGGGTAACATCCTCAACAATGTATTACCATACGCAGCAATGCACGGTCATGTTCATCTTTGACTTTGGTATGTGCAGGGAAGAGTTTGAAACTGTACAAGTATTTGCTTCTGGGCTGTCAACGGAGAATTGGGTCTGCTGTAAGCTACAGATGTTGAATCGACCATTGGCTCCGGTTCTCATTTTCATGTATAAAAGATAATCATGGATCATCGGTTTGCTTTTAAGTTCCTGGGATTTCATCCTGCTTCGAGAGAGGAATGTCCTTTTTGCACTTTTCCGCAAGTCATATTTGGTTCACTCAGTCTCTTGTTTTTTCCCTTTTTTCCTTATTTTGAGGTCCCTGTCTTTGCCCCTTTCTTGGTAATTTTGCAATGAAAGTGTTCCCGGCATATCCTGCCTGAACTAAATGTAAAAATAGTCCAATTGATCTCTACAACTTGGGCAAGACATTTGCAACGTGACATGGCAGTGTCCAAAAGAATGAAAGATGTCACAATCTCAAATGTGGCTTAAAGCGAACGTAAATGATTTCATACATTTTCTATTTATGAACGTCATGATTCCTAAGCTGAGGACGAAAAGCGAAGGCAGTTGCAAAGCTATACTCCAGAATCGGAAGTAAGCATAGATGCATGAATAACGTTCAAAGTCATATTGGCATCGGTCATCTTCCCGTGGGTAACACCTGTTCAGATATGCCTTTCCAGAGAACCGCATACATATACAAATGGCTAACGAGGTATCTCTTTACCGATATGTGCTCACATGCCAGATATCATATTTTGCACTAATTTCCTTTATTCACGTACACAATTGCCCTGTTAAAGACAAATTGCAATTGACAAAGGGAAACGTAAAACCACATTTTACTTGGTACAATCTCTCTTGTCACAATCAAGCAGCCGAAATGTAAACCTCATACTGAGAGATTCTGTAGCATGTATCGCTTGGAAGTGGTCTTTTATCTTATGATTTGTTGACAGGAGTGTCAGATTGGGCGCCCCATTCGGTCCATGATCCATCATAAACAGCAACGTCATGCTTCCCAAGACGATGGAGTCCCTAAAGAAAAGAAACAAATATGACCAGCACTTTCCTCGTGTATTCACTCATTATGGTCCTTACGTTCTGTCGAAAAGACTAATTGGAGGATTTGTGTCACCTAAACAAAAGGCCTAAAAGTAACATGTAGGAAGAGAGAACGTACCAATGCAAGAATGCAAGCTGTAACACCAGTACCGCAGGAAGTTACGACGGGACTTTCCAAAGAGATACCTGCAGAGACTTATGTGAGACGGATCACTGCAAATCTTAATTTCCTACAAAACATGTTCAAATCTTCTAGCATTGTCACTTTGGAATATTGACTATTGAGATTACATCAAATCGTGTGACATAGTTTCCAAACTGAGAATAAGAATAGGTAGGTAAAGGTTATCTGTTTACTAAACTTCTTGCCTTTCAGGAGCCAGAACTCTAGAGAACTAAGAAGATGAAGTTGGAGGAAAGCGACTATCAACAAAAATGGTTTGTAGGTGCTAATCATTGAATGTGCCTCCGAATTAAGTTAATTGAAACAAGGCTTGGAAACAAAAAAGTACATATGCAAGAAGAAAGGTATACCTTCTTCATCAAATCTCTTCTTAAGCTCATCAGGTGGCAACAATGTCTGCGAAGAATCCAACATCTGTGAAGGGTCACAAAGAAGTCAAGCATCATGACTTGGCGTAGGAAAGTAATCCATCATATTAATGTTATCTTCTGCTTACATTCAACATTAATTCCAACTTTGATCCCCAGAACCACCCAGAAAATATAGAAAAGAACAAACATGCACTGAATCATACAGGGATATGACACATGAGGACATTGCTTGCATTATAACTACAAACTCAAAAGTCATACTCAAAACCTCATGCAAAAACCAAATATAGACTGCAATGTCCAAGCACAATCATGATGTAAACCTACATTTCAAAGAACTCTTACGCATCTTCAGGGCCATTAGCGAGAAAAGTAACACTTCAAATTAGATCATTACCTGTGCAAAAGGAACACATTTGCTTCCAGGTACATGGCCGCTCCGAATTCCCTTTCGAGGCTCTGGCACAGAACCTTCAAATCTACAAGAATATATTAACTTCATGAAATTCGTAAGGGCTAAATTATTTGCTACAAGAAGGTGCACTTGGATAATAATATATCTCTTGAAAATTAAAGCATGCTGCAATAATGCTTTTGGCAGTGGTGGCTTTGGTTGTGACTGTTTTGCTTTCATTATGTGGTGGCTACCTCTCTACAATCTACAAAACTTGGAAACTGTACTCCGTTATTGTCGTACTTGTAATTAAGCAAAGATGATCTAAGTTGTAGTCTTCCTCTTCGTATTAAAGATATAGCCACGGTAAAGAGCAAGCTACAAGTTAGCGGAATGTGGCTAGGAATTTTGTGTTGTGCTTTAACCTTTTCACTGACATGATTCCATGGGCATCAAATGCCTAGTTCAATTTGGAAGTCAGAACCCAGAGGCAAAAGTTTGGGCCAAAAGTTCCAAGTTTGGCACTGACTTTGTGACAAGACTTCAGAGGGACCATTACTTGACATGGCAGGCTAAACCTCCTCAAATTAGCTCCTAGAAGCTTCATAAAATTATCAATAATAACAGCATGAAAACAATAAGATTCCTAAAGTATATTACCTCAACCAACCCAAAGGAACACCTTTTTAGAGCGCAGGAGTGGCTAGATACTCAAGTTTTATGATAACAAAATGATCTTTTGCTGTTAGAGAAATTGGAAAAAAAATAAAAATCTAATGCCAATGATCCATTTAAGTTCAGCATTTCCCTTACGGTATTATGGCATGATCACTATGTGAGAACAAGTTTACATTGTCTAGCCAACTGCTTATGTCAGCACCAAGACAGAGGTAAAAATCTGATACTCAAATTAAAGAACACAAGCAAAAGTGCAAAAAGCTTTAGTTAGGTGTGAATGAATTGTACCGGGCCTTTGATCTGGCATCAATGTGCTGGTGACTCTTCTCCTCAATGTTTCCTTTCACCTGCAATTCAGAATAGGAAAAAGATATGTGAATACACCAAAAAAATTTGAAGCCTCCAAGCACTATGACTCGCTAGTATATTTTATTCAACCACAATAAAACAAAATGATAAGAGGGTAACAAAAAATCCTACTTCTTAATAACTGTAAGACATGGATAAAAAAACTTAACGAAACTTAACCTGATCAAGTGTCCAGACAAGATGTGGCTGAAATTTAGTCTCAAATGTGATTGGCCCGACCTACAAATCAGACAGCAATGAAGAAAAAGAAAACGTGAATAACTTCAGTGCATTAAAATAAGAAGACAACAAAAAGATGAGTTCTATATTCTCCAAAAAATATAGACCGGAAAAGATGTCAAAAATCAATATTCAAGGGACATGACATCAGTAAATTAGCTCTCTGTCGAACAATTCCTCTCAAGCAATTCTAATTTCAGGTATCAACAAAGAAGTTTGGTAGGATAGGAATTAGACTAATTTTTCAACTGCACAGGCTAGAATGCTAGTACTTAGTACAGCTCAAAGGAAGCAAGAATTACAGTTGAACACTCAAAAGACAACTTGAAGATGGGTAGATCAGAGAGGATAAACAACCACCAGCTATAACAAATTTCACCATCTGTCCATGCAAGATAAGTCAATGAAGATAATCCAACTTTCAGAGTAAAAGCAAACAGGTTGAACTATTGAATTCAACCTAACCAATTAATAATAATACAGAAAATGAACCGACTTCCATAAGCAAACATCACAAACACAAGCTCCAATCAAGCATGTCGACTATCCTTTGCCCCCTAAAACTAGTAGTATAGATCACCCTCCTAAGCTTGTCTTTTTCTCCCTAAGGTGATGTTGTCAAAATAAAAGAAGATAAATCGTGTTTTGTGTAGAAAAAACCGAGCCTCAGCGTCATAGTCGAAAAAAGTGGCAAAACAGATCCAGTCCACTTACTGCCTGTCCCTGATACACTTTCTCTATTGCCTCACTGGCAGCACTTGCTTTTAAAATAGCATCACTCGAAGCACTTGATTCAACATCGTAACCTGAAGCTCGCCATCTTGGTAGACCTCCATCCAACACCCAGACTCTATCATGCCCAAACACTCGGAACATCCTTTTCAAAGTACATTGATGAAATAGATCAATATCTGAAGAAAAGCACAAAATCACTTATAAACCAATCATCAACCTGTGCTCACCACCAGACACGAGCTGCACTAAAAATCCCTTTTCCATCGTAGACAACCACCCCATCCTTGTTTTGAATTCCAAGAGAAGAGACAGCAGCAGCAAAAGCTTGCTCTGAGGGCAGCATGTGTGGCAGCTAAAACGACGAGTCACCATAAATCTCCAGTTAGCAGATAATAGTCATGAATAACCGATAAATAAGATGCGGTAATAAACAGAGATTCAAACAAAATACACAGAGAACAATAAATATTAAAAAGTAGAGGACTGTAATCCTCATTGCTCAATAGCATCAACATGCTTGACAAGAATTAAGGAAAAGATAACATGGGAAAGGATATCCTAGCTACTTCTTAATGTGCTAAGAGGTGCAGAAGAGTACACGGCAAAGGTTATTAAGGGTCCGCTGGTGGCCTTATATTACAAACTTCTTACTTTTACAATTGATGAAAGCTTTAGAAAGTAATGGAAAGAAGTAAATGAAAATTCACCCGTCTGTCTATGCATTCTGGACTGAAAGAGGGCTTAACAAAATAAAGACGAATCCACAGAAAAAACTCCCATGCACTGTCATTCTCACTCAGCTAAGAGCTTTTTGAGGAATAGCAAACTGGAAGCCCTAGCTCAGATTGCAAATTAAACCATGCAAATTTGAGCAACTGCAGTCCTGTTATGCAGATGCACTCATCTTCAGATAAACCTGGCCAGATAGTTCCATCATTGACAAACTAGGCACGTGCCCGTGCTTTGTACAATATGTGAGAAAAATATAAATATTAATTACTTTATAATCTTTAGAGCAATTAACATGTAAACGAGTATAATATATATTTCATACAGTAAAAATATATCTTTTACAGAGATAGTTTAGACATCTTTTACAGAGATAGTTTAGAAATTCTTCCTTATATCTCAAGATATCTACTTGTCTTGAACATCTTAAATATTCTTTTTGGATTGAAAAATAATGGTTCTTAAATGAGAAGAAGTCACAAATGAAATGATGATATAAAGAAGGGATTGAGTGGATGCAAAGATAGTGACGAGATCGCAAATGCATGAGAGAGAAAAACTCTAAAATACCCAACCAAGCGAAATGACTAAAAAGTGTTGTAAAGCTGAGAATGCTCCCTCTGCAATAGCTTTCATTATATATACAGAAGTGCTACTGAGGCTGAAGGACAGGGTGAATGAAAAAGTAGGATATCCATCTCACATAAGACCACATATGTCTAATCAATTCATAGTGCTTAAGAAGGTGATGCAAAAATGCATATAGAAGTGATCAGAATACTTCAAAAGCTTAAGAAAACAATCTCACATTTGTAGTTCGATCTGATATTCCATCCACGTCAAAGAAAAGAGCTCCAGGAATGTGAGCAACCTGAATATAGTAGATCATTCAAATCAAGATCAATAAAAGACACCAATTAAACATATGGCAATCATGCAGGACTCAGCAGAGCCCAAATTAAAGTACGACACACTCAATTTGGCACCTGGTACTCCTGAATTGGATTCCGTTGCTCATCTGGCATATACCATGATGCATCCAACACCTGTCAAAGGTATAATAACTAAGCAAAGTTCTCAACGTTCTCAAGCATATACTTCAATGAGCTTTTAAATGAATGTAGGTTTCTTACGGCACTAAACAGGAGGAAGGATAGCCATGGCACAAGATCAACATGTAACTTGAAACTAAGATATAGGATGGACCACACTGGAGCTATTGTTCTAAAGTCACAGATTAAAATGAACATTTCCCCTCATCTACATCTCTTCCAGTCCCTAGCAGAGGTGAAATTACTCACGGCGCCGCTTGTATCAGCAAAAATGCCAAATCTTCTTGAGCAACTCAATAGTTGTATAGTGAAATTGGTAAGACGTGGATGGATAACTAGTAACAGTGTGCCACACCGAAGGCGAAGCAGAAACAGGCATGCAGCATAGCTAGATTTTCTAGGGTAAAGACAATGAGTTATTTCAGACAGACATGGGGAAAAAAGCCAATGATAGCAGGCTAAAGCCGATACCTTCATGTTCGGCTCTCTGAGATTTGCATGGAGCCAATCAACTGAAACAACAGGTTCACTTGTAGACACGGATTGTGCAGTATAGTTCGCTCTGGTCTGGAAAACAGCAGAAGCCATGGGATGAAAAGTTCGACAAGATCGTTGATCTGCAAACCTCGAGCCACGTGACGTGGAATAAGTTCTCTTCTGCATGTGATAGAGAAAGGAACACACAAAAATAAGCAGCTATCGCATATAATCACAACCAAAAACAACTGAACCTTGCATGAGAAAACCATCATCCAAATTAATTCATAAATCTCGTCAACCAAGAAGGCCTAGTCCAGTGATTCGAAAATGCAGGGGTCTTCACCCTCTAACTCGGTTATCAGAAGGGAAAAATTCAACAAAAATCTTGATTCCGAAACGCTTCACTTGACAGAATTATAGAGAAATTTTGGCACGTGAGCATGTTCCGATCATAAGCGCCAAAGACACGCATGTTTTAGCATCTCCAGGACACAAATATACACATGACCCACCGACTACAACTACGCGATGTTTTTGAGGACGAGATCCAAATAGCAATCAAACAGAAAAACTTGAGACCCTACCCCCCGCGAATACGACCACCAACCCAGTGGGGAAGAGGAACTAAAAAAACCACCGATGGAAATAAAAACCGGAACTTGACGACGAAGGTGCTGTGAGAATCCAAAAACCCAGTACGAGACATGAACTTACGGTGAGAAGGGAGGCGAAAACCGGAGCCTTGAAAGCGGGAGGGAGTGAGGTGGGAGTGAGGCGCTGAGCAAGAAAGGTCCTTGCGACGAGGGCTGATGCCATTTAAGCAGCTGCTGCCGCTACCATAGAAATTTCAGTGGCGATCGATATTTGATTCGCAGATGCGCCTCTCTCTCTCTCTCTCTCTATCTGAGAAAGATGATTTGCCACGACACCAAAGCTCTCGAAACTGTGTTCTGCACTGCTCGCTGTGTTCCTTGTGCCTCGTGGGGGTTGAGGGATCACTTGTCTCTTTTGTTTTTATCGCTGACCCTGAAAAGGGTAAAAAATTAAAATTAAAGCGTTGAGAAATATTGCGACCCTTTTGGCTAATAAAGTTTCCTACTTTATTGTATTTGATTGATTCCCCTTTCAAAGTTACGAAAATGCGCTTTTCATTCTAGAAGTAAATTCGGCTTTTCTTTCTTCGAATGAGGATCTTCTGAATTTCACCTTTCTTTTTAATTCATAGTCGAAAAAAAATGAAAAGAGTTTGTTTTATCGTGATTTGAATTCAACTTGTTCTCAAGTAGCTTAACTTGAAATGGAAGCGATACAGAAAAAATTATAATGCAAGAGATTTAGAATAAAAAATCATCGATAGATAGAAACATGTCTCATTTTGCTATAAATTTCATCGCAATAAAAAAGAAAACCGCACTAACCAACAAAAATCAAATTTGATTGAAGAATGAAAAAGTTAGAAAAAAAAAAGAGAGATGAATTCATAATGATTAAAGTTAGTCAGACGATGGAGACAAATTGGATTGAAGAGGTATGCGGGTACGAAATGGATGGATACCATGAAGTTGGACCCCGAATCATGAGAATTGCCAAATACAGAAGAACAGAATGAACACAAAGCCCGGCCCGCATCTCTGCACATAAACCCTAACCCCCCCTCCCCTCCCCTCCCCTCCCCTCCCTTTCCCTTCTTTCTCCCTTCTTCTACTTCTCCGTTTTTTTTGGTGTTTTGGTTTGTTTTTATGTTCGTCTCTTCTGGCCTGTTTTTAAACGTCGTTACAGAGGCTCGGACAAGCACGCCTGCATAAAGCGCGCACACGCACACTTCACACTTGCAAGCCGAACCTACAGAGACAGAGAGAGACAGGGAGAGAGACAGAGAGAGAGAGAGTCGGCTCCTCCGCCTCTTCCATATCTCCATTTTGGAGGGATCTTTTGCTCATCTGCCTTCCTCATCTTTCGTCCCACCCCAGCGAGCAAAAATGGGTTTTTGCATGAACCGCTGCGACCACCTCTCCTCCAAATCTCTCTTCCCTCCTCTTCCATCTTCGTCATCTTCCTCCTCCTCTTCTTCCTCCTCCTCCTCTTCTTCTTCTTCCAGAACTCCCCAGTTCCGCTTCTTCTTCTACTCCCCCAAGGATTTGTCCCCCATCTCCAAGATCAACCCTCTCTCCTCTCCCAAGCTCCTCTCCAAGCTATGGCCCGCCCCGCCGCCACTCCTCCCGCCTCTCCGGAAACTCACCAAGTGCGCCTCCGCCTCCTCGGCCGACACCCAGCTGCTCCCCGACGCCGCGCCGCCGGCCAAGTTAGGCAAGAGGACCGACTTGAAGAAGATCATGATACTCGGCGCCGGCCCCATTGTCATCGGCCAGGCCTGCGAGTTCGATTACTCCGGCACCCAAGCCTGCAAGGCTCTCAAGGAGGAAGGCTACGAGGTCGTTCTTATCAATTCCAATCCCGCCACTATCATGACCGACCCTGACCTGGCCGACAAGACTTACGTCACCCCGATGACCCCTGAGCTCGTCGAGCAAGTTCTCGAGAAAGAGCGCCCCGATGCTCTTTTGCCCACCATGGGCGGTCAGACCGCGCTGAACCTCGCTGTTGCGCTTGCCGAGAGCGGGGCCTTGGACAAGTATGGGGTCGAGTTGATCGGGGCGAAGCTAGACGCCATAAAGAAAGCGGAGGACCGAGATTTGTTCAAGCAGGCGATGCAAAACATAGGTATTAAAACTCCTCCCTCCGGTATAGGGAACACTTTAGATGAATGCATAGAAATAGCGAATGAGATTGGGGAGTTTCCCTTGATTATTAGACCTGCGTTTACTCTGGGTGGAACGGGAGGTGGGATTGCTTATAACAAGGAGGAATTTGAGGCCATTTGCAAGGCGGGTTTGGCGGCGAGCTTGACGAGCCAAGTTTTGGTGGAGAAGTCGCTGTTGGGTTGGAAGGAATATGAGCTTGAGGTGATGAGAGATTTAGCTGACAATGTGGTTATTATATGCTCCATCGAGAACATTGACGCAATGGGCATTCACACGGGGGATTCGATCACCGTGGCGCCTGCCCAAACTTTGACGGATAAGGAGTATCAGCGTTTGAGGGACTACTCCATAGCAATAATTCGGGAAATTGGGGTTGAGTGCGGTGGCTCGAATGTGCAGTTTGCAGTGAATCCTGTTGATGGAGAGGTGATGGTAATTGAGATGAATCCGAGGGTGTCGCGTTCCTCTGCTCTAGCATCCAAAGCTACTGGCTTTCCCATCGCCAAGATGGCTGCAAAATTATCCGTTGGATATTCTTTGGATCAGATTCCAAATGACATTACCAAGAAGACACCTGCAAGTTTCGAGCCATCTATCGATTATGTGGTGACTAAAGTAAGGATTGCCTTATTCTATTTGTTGCTCTTGTTTTGCGTTTCCTTCTCCCTGTACGGAGTATGTTTACGGCGGAAAGTAGCCAGATTTTGTCTCTGCTTATATCTGTGCCTCGAGCTTTTCCTAGTAAGATTGTGTAACTCGTTGAAAGCACATAACTTGAAAAGAAGTTGTCTTAGTCTTGTCAGTCTTTATGTAATTTCATCTCCATCTTTGTTCGATGCAGATCCCTCGGTTTGCATTTGAGAAATTCCCTGGGTCTCAACCAATTCTTACCACCCAGATGAAGTCTGTTGGTGAATCAATGGCGCTAGGCCGTACCTTTCAGGAATCTTTTCAGAAAGCAGTTCGATCCTTGGAATTGGGCTACTTCGGGTGGGGGTGTGCTCGGGTAAAGGAACTTGATTGGGATTGGGAGCAGCTGAAATACTGCCTGAGAGTCCCTAACCCGGATCGAATTCATGCCATATATGCCGCAATGAAGAGGGGTATGAAAGTCGATGATATTCATGAGTTGACTCACATTGACAAGTGGTTCCTCACACAGCTTAAGGAACTCGTAGATATAGAACAGTATCTTCTTTCTCGAACCTTGTCAAATCTGACAAAGGATGATTTTTACGAGGTGAAGCGGAGAGGTTTTAGTGACAAGCAGATTGCCTTTGCAACTAAATCCACTGAGAAGGAAATCAGAAGGAAGCGGCTGTCTTTGGGTGTTAACCCAGCATATAAGCGTGTGGATACTTGTGCGGCTGAATTTGAGGCGAACACTCCTTATATGTACTCATCCTATGATTTTGAATGTGAGTCAGCTCCAACCCAAAAGAAGAAGGTTTTGATCTTAGGTGGAGGACCGAATAGGATAGGGCAAGGGATTGAATTCGACTATTGCTGCTGTCACACATCCTTTGCTCTTCAGGTTTGCCTTATCTTCATGATATGTCCTTTCGTCATGTGGAGTTACGTCTTCATTCTGTATTCACTGTACATGTCAAGTTTTCAACTAAATTCTAGTCCTGTGAAGTTAGCATATCAGTGAGGGATTTTCCCTCAATGGGAAAAGTGTGGTTCGGTTTTTTTATTATACTGCATGTCCCTGGGTTTTGTGGTAATCTCGGTCTCATTGAATCTTTTCTTGCTACCAGATCTTAGTGTGCTGTGGTTAGGTTATCAGTGAGGGATTTTCCGTCAATGGGAAAAGTATGGTCGTGATAATCTCGTTGAATCTTTTCTTCCAGATCTTAGAGTGCTGGAGATTAGATCTTTGTATAATTTTATGGTCCCCTTTTCTATGCCACTCTGCCTCTAATTATATCCACCCATTTTTGTATCGTAAGAATTGTCAAGATCATGTTACCGGATAATACTCCTCTGCTCATGCAAGTATATACCTTTTTGCTGTAAATGCTGTAAGTAGTCTACACTCCGCTAAATGTTTTCACCTCTCTTCTGGCCGTATTTTTCAAAGCATTTTCTCTTATGTTGCAGGATGCAGGGTATGAGACAATTATGATGAACTCAAATCCTGAGACAGTATCCACTGACTATGACACAAGTGACCGTCTCTACTTCGAGCCATTGACAGTTGAAGATGTCTTGAACATCATTGATCTGGAGAGACCAGATGGCATCATTGTTCAGTTTGGTGGTCAAACACCGTTGAAGCTGGCCCTCCCTATCCAGCAGTATCTAGATGAGCATAGGCCAACAAGTGTCAGTGGGGCTGGGCTTGTCCGCATATGGGGCACATCCCCTGATTCTATAGATGCCGCTGAGGACCGGGAGAGATTCAATGCCATTCTGAAGGAGTTACAAATTGAGCAGCCTAAAGGAGGGATTGCCAAATGCGAGGATGATGCTCTTGCCATTGCAAAAGATATTGGATATCCAGTTGTTGTTCGGCCTTCCTATGTTTTGGGTGGCCGAGCGATGGAAATAGTGTATAGTGATGACAAGCTTGTGACATACCTGGAAAATGCTGTGGAGGTGGACCCAGAGCGTCCTGTATTGATAGACAAGTATTTATCAGATGCCATTGAGATTGATATTGATGCACTTGCAGACTCAAATGGAAATGTGGTGATTGGTGGGATTATGGAGCACATTGAGCAGGCAGGGGTCCATTCTGGTGACTCAGCATGTTCTATTCCTACGAAAACAATACCAGCTTCGTGCTTGGCAACAATTAGGTCTTGGACAACAAAGTTGGCTAAGAGGCTCAACGTTTGTGGGCTTATGAATTGTCAATACGCAATAACAGCTTCTGGAGAGGTATTCTTGCTCGAAGCAAATCCACGTGCTTCCCGAACAGTCCCATTTGTGTCTAAGGCAATTGGACACCCATTAGCAAAGTATGCTTCCCTTGTCATGTCTGGGAAATCTCTTCATGACCTAAATTTCACTGATGAGGTCGTCCCCCGGCATGTGTCTGTAAAGGAAGCAGTTCTACCCTTTGAAAAGTTCCAAGGATGTGACGTTTTGTTGGGGCCTGAAATGCGTAGCACTGGTGAGGTCATGGGTATTGATTATGAGTTTCCTATTGCATTTGCAAAAGCTCAAATTGCTGCTGGACAGAAGCTACCACTTTCTGGGACTGTCTTCCTCAGCTTAAATGACTTGACAAAGCCCCACCTTGAAAGGATTGCAAAAGCTTTTCTGGATCTTGGTTTTAAAATTATTTCAACTTCAGGGACAGCTCATGTTCTTGAATTAGCGGGTATTCCAGCAGAACGAGTGCTGAAGATGCACGAGGGGCGACCCCATGCAGGTGATATGGTTGCTAATGGAGAAATTCAGTTGATGGTGATAACGAGTTCAGGTGATACAATTGACCAGATCGATGGACGACGGCTGAGAAGGATGGCCCTTGCCTATAAGCTTCCCATAATAACAACTGTTGCTGGAGCTTTGGCAACTGCAGAGGCAATAAGGAGCTTGAAGAGCAGTTCAATACAGATGATTGCTCTTCAGGACTTCTTTGACGAGGAAGCAATAAAAAGACAGAGCAATGAAAGACGGCAGTCTGTCTCGTCATCCCTGTGATTGATTGTGCTTGCTTTTTCTCTACTCTAGATTTATGCCTCATAAGATGTCGGATGGTGTAAGTTCCGCCATTTTATGATGTTATTGTATTACAATCTAAGCCATCCTTTTTCTTTTTAAGCAGATGAAGTCTGAATTTGGTAGTCTTATATTGAGTAGCAGCTTGTATATGCGTGTGATATGACCTTGGTAATGGCTCGGCACATTCCAGTAAAATGGGGTGCACGTTGGTTGCATTTGGTTGTGCTTTGTTTTCCCCTGCAGTTTCTTGTTTATTCCCTTTGTTCGGGGGGAGAAGAAGAGAGAGGGAGCTTTTTGTTGAAGAGTTTTTAGTTCTCTTAGGTTATGTGTGGCTGAACAAACTGTGTGAGCATGACATTAAATTGGTGTGAGGAGATCATATGCTTATGCTTCTTACATCGCTCGCTAAAATGGGTTTATTCACGTGCTATGATAAGATACGGAACATCTAGAGCTCACAAGGAATCTAACAGAAAATCTAGCACGATGGCAAAATTGTATTCATATTCATACAGCGTACCGCATTTGATAGGATAAGGCTTGGTTGTTGTCGATATTGCTGGGTTCAAATTCCAAATTTTAATCAACTATTGTGATGAGAGATTATTTCATCTTTCAAGACTGTTCACTCTCGTGAAAAACATCGTCGGCTATCTTTGCCTTCCTTGCTCTTAATTTGCTCACTCGGGTCATCCATTTCTGGTCGTTCTCTGTATATTTCCGGCTTTTTGCCAAATCTCACATGATTAGTTAATTTAATTTATAAACTCATTTGGTGAATTAAATCCATCAACCTTGTAAGAATGTTCACTTCTTCATCTGTTTGGATTTTCCCTCATTTAATTCCGTAGTATTTTTTTTTGGTGAAAAGTAATAAACTCGTTTGATGAATTACATTAATTAATCAGGTAAGGTTTGTCAAAGTTCTATGGAAAGCACTACCTGCTGTCATTGATTCTTTTGCTTAAATCTTTGCTCGCTCGTATGATTTGACTCCTGTCCTAATCTTTTAAATCTTTCGACCAAAAAAATATCTTTTAAAATCCTCTTAATTCGGTGTTTCCAGCATCTTGTTAAAACTTCAAAATTTAATAGACTCTTTTGATAAATTTAAGTTAATCGATCTGGTCAGACTGTCCAGTATTTGTAGCATCGCTCAGTGTCATTGCTTCCTGTGCTCACTCATGATTTTTAAGTCTGTCCCAACGTTTCAGTTGATATGTTGCTTTTAGTATTTTCGGTATGAATTTCAAAGGTAAGGAACTTGTTTGATGAACTAAACTGATTGATCTAAGAACGCTCGCTGTTGCATGAAAACCACTGCCTACCGCGATTCCTCTACATGACTTAGAAAGATCTTCTTAAGGCCATTTCAAGGGAAGATTACAAAAAAAAGTCTTTAACCTTTTACTATTGTGCCAATTCAGTTCTAAACTTCTTTTTTTGATCAATTCAGTCCTAAACCTTTTGTAATTATGCCAATTCAGTCCATCCGACTACTTTTGGTCGACTGGCGCTGACTTGAACGTCAGCTAGCTGACGTTAGCAATATTTTAATAAATTTGTATTATTTTTTGAAATTTTCTCTTTTCGTTTTCCCCTATGGCAACCGGCGAGAGGCTGAGACTGGCGAGTTTCACCTCGCCGGCCATGGGCAAGGCTAGCCCTCGCCGGCACTAGAGAGGCCAAGCCTCGCCGTCGCTAGGCGAGCTCAACCTCGCTCAGCCATGGTGAGATCGACCGTCGTCGACCTGGCGAGGTGGAGCTCGCCCGACGATGGCAATACCGCCTAGATCTAGCAAGACCTCGCCCATGGCCGAAGAGATTGAGCCTTGCCATGGTTGGGCGAGGCCTCGCCCAAATTTGGTGAGACCTCACCGTCGTTGGGCGAGCTCGACCTTGCCCGACCATGGCGAGGCTCAACCTTGCCTGGCAATGGTAAGGCTGCCTAGATATGGCGAAACCTCATCGTCGCCGAGTGAGGTCGAGCCTCGCCATGGCCAGGAGAGGCGACCTCACTTTCATCGTGCGAAGTTTAAGACTGAATTGACATAATTGTAAAAGGTTTAGGACTTTTTTTGATAATTTTTCCACCATTTCAAAGCATTTCAAAGCAGTCGCTGAGATATAATTTACGGCCAGTTGTAGTTGGAAAGAAGGTAAGAGGAAGCATGCAACGAGAAGGTACTTTCTTAATCACTCACCCCCTCTCATCTTAAGAATGCTTTCCGTGTACTCCATCCAATGAGTCTTAACCGATTTCCTAACGGAACTTCTAAACTGTCTTCGACATTCGATACCCATCTTCATTGAAAATTCAAGAATGAGAAGTCAGAGCACTATATCCATTTGAGTTGCTAACATCGAAAACCTACCGGGTGTCGGTGAAATCTACCATGAGGCATCCCACTACTGCGTTGTTTGATGCTGGAACCTGTCTGCATGCTCTCTCCAACCAAATATTACTGACACACTGAACTACCTATTGTCAAAACTCTCACCAACACAATGGTAGATTTCACCAAATATTAGACTCAGTGGCTTCCTTTGTGCCGACTTTCGGCGATGAGGTATCTCTAGTTCCGCCATTCAGCAACGAGGTATCCAGTATCCACCTAGCTACTCTAGTCAATCATATCATAATGTGCATTATTTAAACTCCAAAGTGCAGGGCAGTCACCGTACTTCGCATTTTCTCTTCTTTCCGGTGGACTTGCTTCCTCCGCATTTTCTCTTCTTTCTGGTGGACTTGCTTCCTCCCATTGCCACCTTCCAATCACATTTCCCTTCCGATACGCCAGTTTCTAAAGGCTTACCTAGCCGCTTGAACACACTCTTTCTCGAATTAATCACTGCCCCAGCCTTCAGAGCAGGATTTTCATCTCTTGCCGTTTTCATCCAAGCCTCATGCTTCAGCTTCAAGTTTTCCATAATGTCGTCAACTGATATTACCACATCAACGGGATTATGCTTCTCCTGTATAGTTCCTTTCGTCAAACGAGAGAAGACGCTACCCTTCTTCCTCGGAAGTGAAGAGTCAGAATACAGACGCCTGACATGGAGAAAGTTATCAGAGTCTTCTGAAATACTGTTCTCTTGGCAGCTGGAGAGAGAATTCAAGTGATTGTTATCTTCCTTCATTTGGTGGTCTGTCATGATTCGTATAGGGATAATTGCAGAGGATGATTCACCAATCATAGGGAATAGACTTTTTCGTGGATCTATGGTAGAGAGTTCACTTGGACACACAGGAGTATCGGCACCCAAAATAATTCGATTGTAAGGCTCAAAGCAGAGTTTGTCTGTCCATAAACAAGGTATCATGGATTCGTCTTCGTCTTCGTCTTCTGTCGGGTTCTCATCATCATGGAAGGACAAAGGTATGAAATCACCAAGGTCAGCATTCAAACAAGAGCAAGCATTTTCTTCTGCGACACTGTGAAGTTGGATCGACTGACTTCCTAAAACATCGGCACACTGACTGTCAACTTCATGCAAGTTCTGTCTTGTTTGACAAGGTGAAGAGCAAGCAAGACTAAGAGTATCAGACGAGACTCTGGCTGTGCTCGACTTGTCCATAGTCTCAGAAACCAGAGAAAAACAATCTTCCGGAAGAGTTCTCTTGGAATATACAGACAACTTTGCGGTAAGATGAGATGACTCGACTTCAGCTTCTGTGTTGGCTAAATCAGTGCCTTCTATTTTTCCATCGAAATGCAAAGGTCTGGGATGTCTTTCAACAAATTCAGTCGTTGCGCATGAATTAAAATCTGTATGTTTCGATTCGCTGATCTTTCTGGAGTCGAACAAACAGAGAAGCTGGTGAACCTGGAAGCGAGGAAGTTGGAAGGATGAGTTCTGCTTCGAAGGCTATTACCATCCATTATCGGTCATATAGTATAGTCAACAAGGCATATTCCTGACCTGATCATAGGAGAGACCGAAATTGAACTTGTGGGCACTAAAATAGTTGTCTTCAATGGCCCCACGGAATTCTCCTTCGGAAAGTGGATAACAGCGCCACATCCTGCTAACTTGGACCTGAACAAAAAACTAGGATGCTGAGCAAGCAAGCGGCGTACCCGGGCGAGCGAAATCGCGGGTACTAATGAAGAAGCAAGAGCTGCAAACAATTAAGAGAGCCGAGTACCTGAGCAGGGAACTGCTTCCCTGATGAAGTATAAGCGGAGGAGATGATGTTAACCTCGCCATCCGAAGCTGCCACGAAGACACCGTGGAGTTCCCTCCGCTCGTATTCGAAGAGGAACAGAATCATTCCAGCCTTGACCCTCCTCACGAAATCAACGTGGGTATATGGGAGGCCAAACAGCATCTTCTCCAGACATTCTTCTTTCGTACCGGTGTTCGACATGAATATCGCACCGACTTCGGGGAGCTGCCCGCCAACCATTCCCCTCCCCGTCTCCCTGAACTTCAGACGCGTCCTTGCGCTGCCAAAACCCACGTATGCACTGACAAAAACAAAAAAAAAAGGAATTATCAACTGCGAAGCAGGTTCGAAGCTTTGAAGCGCAATCGGATTTACGCACACGATTAGGCGCGGACTCTCAAAATATCCTCCATCTCTCGCCAAAATTTCCTCACAGTAGCTCAGACCGACGTCACATCACAACCATCGATCAAAGAACGCTCGAGCTGAGGACAGATGCAGCCACGGAAGGTGGCATCGCTGCATCTTTTGCAGCTCCAGAAGAGCAAGCGAAAAATGATTACGACGAGTCTTACAAGGACGAGCCTATCAAAAAAAAAAAAAAAAACAAGATGCGCGCAGCGTGTGAATTACAGGCCCAGAGCACCGCCGAATCCGCCCTCATCTGACGGAATGCGGTGGAAAAAACCGAGAGTGGCGGACCAGTATGGTGCATGCACCAGATTGAAATGCAGGTACCTGCGTCCCATGGACGGATGGGGGGCCAGCGATTTGGGGGAACGCGCAGAGGCAGAAGGAACCCTAGAATCGAAGAAGCGCGCGAGCGAAATGGTGATGAAATTGACCCGAACGGGGAAGGAGGAGGAGGGTCGATCTCCAGCGAAATATTGCCAAACGTGGTGGGAAACCTGCCATAGCCGTAGTAGGCTGTAGCTGCGGGCCCTGGTGCCACGTGTCGATTGGAAGCGACACTGTCACGTCACATGGCGCGGCCCTCGCGAATTCAAACGCAATTTTTCCACGATACGATGTTTAAATAGATTTACAGAGATTTCATTAATGAACTCCCAAAGTATATCTTAAGCTTTGAAATTCCAAGTTTAGTGTATTATCAACGTTTCAATGAAATAGAAAATTGCTGAAGTAGGACTATATCTAATTTACAACATCAATAACTTAAGTGACATAAAATTAACGTAAAGTTATATATGATTGATGGCTTGTTACATTAATTAATGAATTTATTTGTAAAAAAAACTTAAGGATAAAGGCATTAGAAGTCCTAAACTTGTCATGAAAGTGATATTAAGTCTTATAATTTGTCATTAAAGTGCAATCGTATCTTAAAGTTTTCAAAAAGTGCAATCAAATCCTAAAAGTTATAAATTGGCCCAACCAATTCATTCCGTTGATTGCATCATTTGAAAGTTTTAAGATTCGATTGCATTTTCATCACAAGTTTTTAAGAATTCCAATACATTTATCTCTAAATTTTAGAATGTGGATCATTCGAGAAACAAAAGTAATACTAAATGTTATTTCGACCAAAACATGAATAAATACAAAGTAAAATTATTCCATGGTCCTGTGGCATACCACTTCGTGGCCAATGCTGTATTAGTTTGGTCTCTGCATGTTGAGTTTCACTTTCACATTCTAATATTCTATGTGAATGACAAGATTTTGCTTAAGTGTGGAAATTGGCTCGGTAAAGAAATGGAGAGAAAAACGTAATATCATCGGGCCTGTAAACGAGCATTGCGTTTTATTTTCCCTAAGCTACAAAAAAAATATTGATTAACGTTTCTGTGGTTTCTAAATGGAAGTATCATCGATACAACAAAGGATCACAGATAGCATCTAGGAAATACTCGATCCAACAAATGCATGTAGGAAATGAATTGTTTCTTGCAACCTTGAAGAGACCATTTTTTGTCTACCAATAGTCAGAGCATGAGCACCGCCCCTCGCTGAAGTGATGAAACCGGTATGGATCTCTCAAGACAATTCTTCTGCTCACAATTTGGCTGACCAACTTGTAGACAGAATGGCAGTCGCCGCACACGCGCAAGTTCTTGAACACTCTGATGGCCGAACCATCTGGAGTATTGATCAGACCAAACGCAAGAGCTAGTCGCTCGCTGTGCTCCCAAAGGTTGTGTTCCTTTTGTTCTTCATCCGTATCCTGTAGAGCATAGCTCGTGTCGGGAATATAGCCTGCTTCCGTTATCATCTTCTTGAGCTCCACCAACTTCTCATTTATCTGCTTCGACTGTGGATGAGACTTATCGCCCATGCCAAATGAACTCACCTCGTCTTTCAACTTCACCCAACTGCAACCGGGCTTCTTTCTTATGGACCCCATTTGCCTCCTTACACTCTCCACATCCTCCCATCTCCTCGAGGTGGCACACACGTTGGAATACAAAACATAAGCTGAGTCATCTGATGGATCCAACTCAAACAGGCGTTCCACAGCCTTCTTTCCAAGCTCCAAATCGCCATGTACTTTGGATGCAGCCAACAAGCTCCTCCATACATGGTCATTCGGAGGAACTGGCATTCTCTCGATGAAATCTTGAGCCGCGGCGAGCCTTCCTGCTCTGCCGAGAAGATCAACCATGCACACACAGTGCTCTATCGCTGGTGAGACAGCAAAGTTTGTTGTCATGGATGCATAATATGCAAGACCCTCGTCTACTAGACCCCCATGACTACACGCGCAAAGCAGAGAAACAAATGTCACATGATCGGGTTTCACCCCTAGGTCCACCATTTCATGAAATGCTTCCCTTGCCTCTTCAAAGCACCCATGTCTTGCAAAAGCTGATATTAGAACATTCCATGACATCCGTGTCCGGTTTATTTGTTCGGGAAGTATTCTTAATACATCATCCATTTCTCCACATTTTCCATACATATCCATTGCCGCATTAGTGATATAAAGATCAGTGCTATACCCAAGTTTCATAACCAAAGCGTGAAGCTGCCGGCCTTCTTCCAACAAGGCCAAATTAGCAGCAGCAGCAAATCCTCCGGAAAAGCTGAAGTGATCAAGATGTAATTCGGCAGTCCGCATCCTTGCAATGAGTTTAATGGCCTCCTCTGCATGGCCATGGTGGGCATTTGCAGCGATCATTGCGTTCCATGTTACTACATCTTGGTCATCCAATTGACGAAAGATGTGATCACTTGAAGAGAGGTCCCCACACTTGGCGTACATTGAGATGAGGGAGTTGCGGACATATTTATCTGACTCAAGTCCCATCAGGACTGTATGAGCGTGAATGGGCCTTCCGTGTGTCAGCAGGTCGCTGGAAGTCGAGCAAGCACTGAGAATGTTGACAATGGTGATATAGTTTGCACTGGGTCCTTCCTGTCTCATCAATCTAAATGCTTTTAGAGCCTCTTCACGTTCTTCATTCTCAGCATAGCCACCGATAAGTGCATTCCAAGATACCTCGTCATGTTTTCTCACTGTCTCGAATACCTTCTCAGCGTCAACCATCAAATGACAAAATCCATACATTGAAATCAATGCATTGCCGATCACCAAATTATCTTGCAGTCCTACAACAATTACAAGAGCATGAACTATCTTACCTAGGATGACGAATTCTTGACTTGAACATGCAGCCAATGCACTCACAAAAGTGACATAGTTTATTACATCTCTCATCCAAAGCATTTCTGCCAAAAGACGCAGGGCATTTGTGCTTTTCTCATCCAGAACATAACAAGCAATCATTGCATTCCATGAGATTACATCCCTCTCTGACATTTCATCAAATACCAGCTCAGCGTCTGCGGGTCTTCCAGCTTCCGAATACATGCTCAAAAGAGAATTAGATGTGCATGTGTTGGAATTCAATCCCACTTTCACCACCAGACTCTGTATCCCTTTGCCCCATTTCAGTCTCTCTGAAGAACCACATATGCTTAACAATGTCGAAAGTGTAGTTGAGTTTAGCTGGCTGTTAGCATGCCGCATTAGATAAAAACAATCGAAAGATTCCTTATAAAGCCCATTATTTGCATGAGCACAGATAATGGAATTCCACGATATTGTATCACGTTCATCCATGACATCAAAGACATACTGGGCCTTGTCGACATCCCTGAAGCTACCCAACATAGATATAAGAGAGTTTGCCACAGAAACACCATTCCCAAGCCCTAGCTTCACGACATGTGCAAGAACTTGATGGCCTACACACGTATCATCTAGCAAACTGCAAGAACTAATGACTGTGGCCAATGTGTTTTGGTTACATGTCACTCCCTCATGTCTCATGCACCTATACAAATTAATGACTTCAGTTGGATCATTTTTGTTCAGATAACCAACCATCAAAGAAGTCCAGGAGACGAAATTCCGGTAAGGCATATCCTCAAAGAACTTCCTGGCCTCGCAAATAAACCCATATGCTCCATAAAAATGCAAAAGTGAAGAACCCACGAACACATCATCCTTCAAGCCAATCTTAGTGGCAAGGCAATGGAGTTGAACACCCTCCTCTACCATACAACACGACCTATCACAGGCGGTAATCGAACTAGTGAGAACGAACCCATTGGGGTAAAGACCTCGACCCCAATTCCGCACGAAGAATTCAAGCGCCTCTGGATACAATCCCACACGAACATAACCAGATAACATGGTGTTCCAAGAGGCCCCATTTTTCACGGGAGTTCTATCAAACAGGTATCGGGCACACTCAATACGGCCGAACTTCGAGTAGAAACTAACCAGCGTGTTGGCTTGGAAAGTACTCAGGTCGAGCACACCCGTGATGCACAGAGCATGCAACGCCTTGCCGACGTTTTCTTCGTCGATTCGCGAGAAACCATCTCGAAGAAAGGCGGCCACTTGGGGGTGGGCGGCGACCCGGGTGCATTGGAGCGTGGAGAAGTTGCGCCGTGACAAGATTGTAGGAAAGGAACTGAAGGGTAGTGAGTGACGATGGAAGTGGAGAGCTGATGGCAATCTAAAGCGCCTAGCCAGTTCTGAAGTGGGTGTGAGGATTGATTCGCCAGTTACGCATACGACTGCAGAAGAGTTACGGGAATCGACGATTGATGTTGCGCGAGCCGGTTGGTCAAAGGACGGTGCAAGTTTTTGGGTGCGAGAACGGAGGTCATAGGTCTCATTTCAAGCGACATGTGAGAGACTGTCGCGAGCTTGCAATTCCCGCCAACTAACGACGGTGCAAGCTCCGCAACTTTTTTGTCCATCCCAGGTTTGAACTCTGAAAGGTTTTATTTTTGTGCAGTTAAAATTTAGTACTTGTTTCTATCTTCCGTTGAGCCCGTTTTCTTTTTACTGGACGAAAAAAATTATATGACTATGTTTTTATAAATTGGTGTTTCATTTCTCACGATTCCCTCCCTCTTTTCTAATTTATAGTTTTTGTCGAAAATTTTATAGCTCATTTGGAGCACAATGTCATTTAACGTTAATGGACATCAGTTTGCATCTTAATAAATTAATTGGCTTATTAATGACCATGTGGATCAAACGAGCCAATTCGAAAATTTACATACGCTAAAAGCTTAACGGAAAGATAAAAGCAAACTTGAGCACTTCAATGCGCTTAACGGAAAGATAACAACAAACTTAGAGCACTTAAATGCACGAAATGAAAATTTTAAAAATTAAGTGCCAAATACAAATATTTTAGCAGTCAATTGCCTAATGGACCAAGTACCATTATCCCATTTTTCTCTTTTAAATTAGTTTTATGAATAGTGTTCTGCTGGTTTTTCATAGTATTGAACATAGATTAGCTCATATTTGTAAAATTTATGAGTAACATGCATCCTAAATTGGTTGTATGTGTTAAATTTATAAGTAACATGCATCCTACATTGGTTATCCCGTGAAATGATTCCCATAGAACAGACAATACAAGATGGGCAGCAAATTGGGGAATAGGAATCACGTTGGCATTCAGATCTCGAGTTTGAAGGTCGAAGAATAGAGATATGAATATTGTAAGTTTTATGGTCCTGAGTGGGACCTTAAAGACTCAAGGAGAAAACATGGGGAAGGGACTCCCCCTTATGGTGGAGGCTCGTCCCCATGTTCTCTTCGTATTCCCTCTCACCAAGGAAGAAAAAGATTTGGTGGGAACATGGAGCCTCTTGGGTGTGGGAATCACGTCCACATTCAAATACCGTGTTTGAAGGCCAAAGAATCGAGATATGAAGATTATAACTTCTCCAGAAATACTTGCTTCATACACTTCCCAGGCCAAACACCAAATCTACTCTTCACCCACCATAAGAGGACGACAGAAAGAAGAAAAACAACCAAACCCAGTGACCAAAAGGGTCAGGAAAACAACTAGAACAGGACAACCTATCAAGAAAAGAAGTAGCAAGAATGATTCGATCAGACTCCGTGAAATCCAATATGATTCACAGATTATAGCTAATATGCAAATAACAATGTCTCCACTGTAAATTCATCCCGTGCTCTTCTTCAGTCACTCTCTAGGAAGTGTTCCATACCTAGCAAGCAAATTAATACACAGTGAGAATCGTCCTCTCTGTTTATCATACATGAACCTTTCAAGTTACCTGTACCATATTCCACAAAGAGTGCGAGAAAATAACGGGCTAAGTGCATCTAAAAAAGTCAATCCCCAGTCCTGTAATTTTTCCAACTACACTTTGATCTTCCAATTATGGGCTGTTCGTTGTCCGCTTGCAATTCCCTCGTAGTATCGAGATTCAAGCTTCCCCCTGTTCCACTCCTTAATAAACTCTGAAAAAAGTTCACGAGCTGACTCCGCAGAGAGATCGCTGAAGAAAATATCTCTCTCTTCCTTTAGCCAGGTGGCGAACTCATTATTCTTCAAGAAATAGTCATCACTCGACAGCTCCGGGAAATCATGTTTCTACAAGAAGAAGAATCAATCATATCATTCGTATGCAATGAATTGTGAAAACCCCGACAGGATAAGCACCCCCAAGCATGACATAACACCATATCAAAACAAACCTAAGATGAGAATACAAAACACGCAAGTAATAAAATCGAATGTGGTAGTAACATGTGCAGTCCGGTAAAATCATGTCTTTGAGTGGAGAAGTACGACTAAAAAATGGGAATATGGAGAAACTCTCCCACAATGAAAGTCAAATCCAGGAAGATATGGAAACTTTGTTACCTCAAACACAAACATCCTATGTAAGAATTTAACCAAAAAAAAAAAACATCCTATGTAAGAATTGTTTAACTTCACAGGCAATTGCAGACAAAACAGCGTGTTCCGGAGAGGAACTATCTAGCTATCCAATTGGCAAATCATAAATCTTTACTACATAAGCAATGGGCCTATTTACATATCCTGCAACTAAATAGTAATTAAGAAAATTGATGATGGCCATGCTTAAGAAAGAATTCAAAAGGGTTTCACTATTTTTTGAGAATATATATTAGGAAATAGTCTTCACAAGAAGTGAACTAGAGCCCATCTAAAAGTAAAGCACCTTATCTTTTAGTACCTGAATTTTAACCTGTTTTTTTTCAATCAAGTACCTCGATTTTTCAATAGTCACTCAAGGTGAGGCCTCTGTGGCCCTACACCAGGTTCCATCTCCACTGCTCACCGCACTTAGCTCACGAGCCCCTTTCCCTCTCTTCAGTTCTCTCTCACTCTCTCTAATCAACCTTCAATGGAGATGACAGCCACCACCATATTGAGGTTGCACAAGCTCAGACATGAGCTAGCGACTTCAAATCTGAGGCCGTGTGCTTAGATCTAAGGTCTCCACCTTGAATTACCTTTCTCTGTTTTAATTTTGGGTGGGTTGGGGAGGAATAGAGCTCATACATGAGAAGCAAACAATCAAACAGAAAGGAAAATTAAAGCACTGAAGAGACATTTTAATCACTCGACCAAATCTTTGGTCACGGCATTTTATTAGACATTTTTGAAGAATATTTCCTAACTTTGTATTCAATTTGGTGATTTGTAAACACGCTATGGGCTGTGGTGCAGAGAGAGAGAGAGAGAGAGAGAGAGAGAGAGAGAGAGAGAGAGAGAGAGGACCCCACAATGAGAAATTTTTTGCCAACTTGGGCAAAATAATTCATGTAAGTGTCCATACAAGCCTATCAAATGGCAAACTAATGACATTAGTGCCACACCAGCATTTCCAGCCAAGAATTTGACGGAGGTACCACATTGAGCTCAATTCGAAAAGTTGAGGTACTTGATGAATAAAAAAAAAAGTTTAGATACTTGATTACAAAACCCCCAAAAGTTCATGCCCTAGCAGTGTCATTACCCATTTCTAAGCTTTGAACATATACAGAAGGAGCTTACTTGACAAGTGTTAAGATGCAAAAACCACCCTGCCTCCTAATAAAATAATCTTTTGACTCAGAATTCCAACATCTCTACCAACGAGCAGATTTAAATTGTTGCAAGATGTTCTGCCCAACAATCTTATGATAATGATGAGGTTTTTGCACCTTGCATGTTGTAGGGTGGAGACTCCCCTAGCAGATATCATCATCCGATTTTGCAAAATGATCATCTTGAGGAAGTAAAACGAAGAGAGGAATAAAGCCTTGAATTACTATACACAATGTATCAGTCGAGCTTATACACAAAAACGGCTTCGAGTTCCAATCAATTGTTTGATTTTTCTTTTTGCACAACAAAGAGAGCAGAGAAAGTTGAAAAAGACCATCTCCAAACACGAAGGATGGAACATAGAGACAATATAACTCAAAGGTATAGATATTACTAGCCTTCGATTTATAAACCAAGAAATTTACCGTGTGTCGATCTTTTCTCTTATGTTTACCCTCGTTGTCCCTGGACTTCTTTTCTGCAGCAGCATCGACAGGTACAATGTTAAAAGGACAATTAAAGTAGGATTCCACGCTAGTGACGAGACAAAGTATCAGCAGTATGCCGATAGCAAACAACAAATCAATACCAGAAGAAGAACATTCAATCGGTAACTTGCATCTGCCATGAACAATGAAACTATAGGTTACGCCGGTACAAATTTCCAAATGCCAAAGCTTAGGATCTATGACAACACACCAACAAGATATGCCAGGAGAAATGAAATTCCAGCCATTTTTCCCCACCTTTATCGGAACGGTGTTTGTGGGACTTCCTATCCTTTCCCTTCTCTTTCTTGTCGCTCTTTCCGCTTTGATTTTCCTCGCCCTCCTCCGTCCTATGCCTCTTCCTCTTCCTCTCATCTGCAGACAAAGAGAAACAAACTTCACACTTCTTCCGAAAACCAGTATAAACTTTCGGAGTATAAATCCACAGAGAAAGACTCTTCACAGAAACGGATCATAAGGCAAAATTCAGCGACGATTGAAATGGGTTTTTCCCTCCTTTTGTCTCAGATCCATAACAGCAGAAGGACAATAAGCCTGGGGTTTTCGTTTTGGCAGCATTTCCAGCGACGGCGACAGAGGAATACAACACAACAAAGGCCTAAGCTGCGACGAACCAGAAAGCAGAACTTGCGATTCCGAGGCTTTCTCCCCCACTCCTTCATTCCCTCTGACCAAAAGAGAAGAAAGAAGAAGACGAAGAAGTGGAGGACGGACTTACCCCGGCTCTTCTTCTCGTCCCTGGACCTCCTTTCGCCGTCCATGATGTTACGATTGCCGAAGGACGATAATTCGATTGAGGAAAGGGATGATCAGAAGAACATCAGAACGTTTTCGCTTCACAGCTTTCGCTAAGCTTCCCGTGTCTTTCACTTTCAGGGTCGCGCGCCTGGAGGAGAGGTCCCTGCGCTTCGTCTCTGCTAAACGAAATTGTTTCTTATCCAATCGACATATAATAGTTTTTTAACTCCCAAAGTATGCGAGGAGTGCTCGGTGGTTCGGTCCTCTGGTTAATGGGCTTGAGAGTTGAGCTAAGCACTGTGGGCTTGTAGTTCTCTAAAGGGAAGGGCTTCCATGCTTTCATTCTCTCTTGGCCCAACTCCTTTTGCGGGTCGAGTGTCGACTGTTGAACGAGAACGCCTGAAAGGGTTTTCGTTTGTTAAACCCAGCCGAGCCACCCAGCCGAGGCAACGATTCGAAGGTCGGAGCCGAAGCAGTCCGCAGCTTCGCTTCGGGTTTCTTGCTCTCTGGTATCGGAAATCGCGAGTAATGAGCTTTTTCTCCCCCGTTGTCTGTCTCTTCCTTCTTCTTCTTCTCTTTCGAGTCCTGAGATTGTCGGGCGATTATGCTTGTGTTGCGTTTCCTTTTTGTTACTCGTTGGCGGAACTAGATAGAGGCTGCATTCCGATTGGTTTTTTGGAGTCGGTGAATGGGTTGATTGCTCGTATCTCAGGGCTTTTTACGATGGGATCATCTGCTAAGCGAGCGAGAAAAGTTCGAAGCGATTCGGAGGACGGCAGTGAGCTAGAGGATGGGAAGCTGTTGGTAAGTCGGAATTCGGCGGTTTTATCTAGTTGGGTGCCCATAATCTGTTGATTCTGATCGAGTTTGTCGATCGTTTTAGGTTGACGAGATATATTCTGACCATGATGTCGAAGAAGGTGATAGTGGAATGGATGATGGCGGCGAGGAGGATGAGGAAGAAGAAGAAGTAAGTGATGAGGACGAAGACGCCAGTTCAGGTGATGAGGAGGAAGGATCTGAAGAAGACGGCGAGGAGCAAAATCGTGGTAGAGAAGATGACGAGATGAAAGAACTCGAGAAGGAGTATATGGATCTTCGGAACCAGGAGCAGTGAGATTTCCTCTTTTTTTAGCTTTGTTTATTATTCACAGTAGTTGCATTGACGGTGAAGATGTTCTCCTGAGCGTGTCTATTTTCACCATTGGAGCTTACATCTCATAATTTACTCTTCGAGCACAGATTACACGTACAGTCTAGTGTTTGTTTTGATCTTATTGCTAAGATTATGTTTCGTTAATTAGTAGAATTGATGAAGCAAGCTCCCCATAGTAGGAAAAGGCTGAATTGTTGTGAATACTGGGAAGTGGTGGCGTTTAACGAGGATACATTGTGGTAACAATGCGTGTGTATATCCATTTATGGCAACTTATATCTTTTGCTTCACTTCACATTCTGCAGAGACATATTGAAGAATCTGAAGCAACACAAGGATGAAGATCTTCTAAAAGGTCAAGCAGTACAGAGTCAGAAGGTATGTTGTTTCAAGAAGTTTACAATGACAATTCACTACAGGAAAAACCGTCCACCAAAAAGTTTATAACTAACTTGGTTTGTTCAATGTCTTCGACCTTGCAAGTTTGCAACAGGCATTGCAGATCCAGCGATACTTTTTAATCTTATTCCTGTTTAATATCTTTTCTGTGTTTTACTTTCTTTCTGTATGATATGGAGTTGATTCATTGATATTTCTCTTAAACCTGAAGGCTTTGTGGGACAAAACTCTTGAATTGAGATTTTTACTTCAGAAACCATTCTCAAGTTCAAACCTGTTACCCAAGGTGTAGATTGCTTGTTCCCCTTTTTTTTTTTGTTTCTCACTGTTTCATGCCATATCTTTATACGAGGTTCACACACCCTTTACTTATACAGGAACCTGTACGGTCTTCATTTTGCAAGTTAGATGAAAATGTCAATAAAGCCTATGTAGATGTGATAGCGTCCACCAAGGAGACATTGGGTTCCATTTTGGAGCTGCAGGAGGTATGTCTGTTTTGAAAGAACCATTGGCTGATGTTGTTTATCTATCTGTGTTTGGTCTGGTTCAGTGTGAAGGTAATTTGAAACTAAAATAAATATAAGTATATCAGCATGGACAGAAACCAAAAGAAACAAAAGAATTAAATAATAGCCTCTCCCTGTCTGTTTCTGTTATTAAGCTTTCTTATTTTCCAATTTGAAAACGCTTAACGTATGAATTGTGAGTTCTAGTTCTTACGCACAATAAGAAAAAGGTTTTTATACAAGTGTCTAGCTTAATGATCCATAGCTGATTCATTTTCAGTTCTAGTTTTTTTTTTGAGATTTTGTGATTGTTTTTTTGTTTTTGTGAAATAATACATCGGAAATTTGTGTCCTGTTTAATTGCTTGTCTTTCTGTTTTTGCTTTCTAAGTGCGACCAGCCATTATGACATGATGCTTGGTGTTCTCAATATATCTCACATCACACATATGATGGCAGGCTTTGCTCGAGAATAATCCAGCCATTGCTCATACAGCAGAAGGTACAGCCAAACGATTTGCTCTGCAATTCAGAAGTTGAACTTTTTAATGAGAAATTTACGGAATCCTTGATAGTTTAAATTATACACGCACAAGTTTTGACAATGTACAAAATGTATGTTGTCTGATGAAGGGAAATTTGGATCGCACAGTTATGATCTTTCTTCATACTTGATTAGCTTAATTAGATGAAGATGACTCTGCATGTTATGACTGTCATGTCCTTTAGGAGAGAAATTTGACATGTACAAATCTCAGTTGTCTTATGAAGGGAAAATGAATGGCATAGTTGCAATTTTTTTTCATCTTATGATTGTCGTGCCCTTTAGGTAATTCTACTCAATCAAAAAGGCAATTGGAGGATTATAAGAGCAACAATGGGCATACTGATGACGAATGGTCGCAAATTGCGCAGATGCATAGAAGGTACTCATGCAAATATGGCCACAGCGGCTCGTTACCTTCTTATATAAATCTAGATGATGGTTCAGCCGTGGATGTAAATATCATCTTTCTTTCACCTGCGTGTGTGATAGAACAGAGTATCTCATATCACATACTATATCAACTTGAGTGAGTATATAAACCTTTTTGCCCAGTTAACTCTATTTTGTGTAGGCCTTAGGAGAATTTTCTTGTCTGGCAATTGATGAACTTATAGGTTCATCTCCATGTGAAATTTTCTTCTTGTTTTACTGTTGCACATGCTTGCTCATGTCTTCAGTGATTTGGGCTGACTCTGTTTTAATTGCTCTTGCATTTTAGAATGGCTCATTTTAGAGACAAGTCAGTGGACAAATGGCATAGAAAAACGCAGGTGACAACTGGTGCTGCTGCTATGAAAAACAAATTACATGCTTTTAATCAGGTTTGGCCCTGGAACTCAATTTAATTAAACTTTTCTGAGAAATGGATGAAGAATAACTTGATTTTGGCTGTTGAGCAGAATATTAGTGAACAAGTGTCTTCTTACATGAGGGACCCCAGCAGAATGGTTAAGCAGATGCAACAGAGAAGGTCAACTGTTGGCATATTTGGGTCGGTAAGTTAAAAGTCCTCATTAGATTTTTAAAAGAAATAGAAATATACTTGTTTTTTTACCAATACTTGGATTGGATTGCATGGCAAGCAAAGTTCAACCTATCTGCACCTGCTGTTTCTTACCTAATATTTTGATGGCCAGGTATCCGAGCATGTGGATAACACCAACAAAGAGGTATTTAAATTCAAGCCACCTGTCGTGTACATTGCTCTTGGAACATGGTTGGACGTGCTGAGCTCTGAGTCATGCTGTAATTATGGGAATTGGGCATGCCATGATTTCTATGGGATTTGTATAGCAAGTCATACTACATACCTTGTTTATGTGCCATGCTGGATTCATTATGAGCTTTTCTAGGACTAAGTTGTTTACAATGTAATGGTTGTGCTATATTAAAATAGTTTTTATTTCATACTCTCGATCAAATAATCAATTGGTGGGCCACTTTTGATTAGACACCACTGATCTCGTGCAGTGTCACATTACGAGGAGCAAACTTAAATTCTAAAACCCTTAATATTAATGGAGCTGTCTGTAGCATTGATTGGTCTTGAAAAGGAAATGAAGAAAATTTGTCTTTTAACCAATCTTTCTTATTTTGCACGTGAGACCATGAATGGTCGTTCCTTTTAATAGCTGATGACGAATTATTTCATTCCTGTTGTAATTAGGAGGCAAATGCAGAGGGTGACTCAGAACTTTTGGATGACGCAGAGTTCTATCAGCATTTGCTGAAGGAATTTTTTGAGACAATTGACCCAACATCATCAGGTGTAGTGTGATTCATAACTCCACATCTTTATGCATCTTATCCATTATTGTCCTTTACTGATGAGGGTAATAAGAAAGGCGTAGCTCCGCCAGTGACTCGTGACACTTTGTTGGTTTTGTTCTTCAAATGCTCGGCTTGCAGCTTAAGTGGTTGGAGTTCTGAACTACAATTCATCTTTCGGTTTGAGGAATTGATATTACATCAGGAGTTATTCCTGCCCAGTAAACTGTATTACTAATTATACTGGAAGATAAAAAGCTTTGCCATTTGTTCATCAAATGGTAGTCTCACAGCGTTGAGTATTTGCCATTTTATTATCCAGAGGCTGCTTTTTATGCTTTAAAGAGACTACAAACGAAGAAGAGGAAGATAGTCGATCGGCGTGCTTCCAAGAGTCGGAAGATAAGGTAATTTGGCTCATCTTGAATTGATCTTGCCTCTTGGCTTATGGAAAATATCTCTGTACAGGTAAGCATTTTTATTCTACTGACAGGTATCATGTACATGAAAAGATAGTCAACTTCATGGCTCCTCAGGCCATGAACATTCCTCCCATGGCACCCAAATTGTTCGAGAATCTGTTTGGATTGAAGACGCAAAAACCTGGTTCCGTGGCCAAGTGATACCCATCAACCGAGGTTAGTTCGGCCTTGTTGGGGATTTCAAGATTTTGAGGCATGAAGCTGAGGCATTAGGAGCTAGCAGCTGACGAGCAATTCAGCTCCTGATGATAGCACAGAGCCACAATGGGTGGGCGTGAGTCAACCGGTCAATATCAATGAGAGACTACAATTTTGGAAAGTTCAAAGTTTGCTATCCTGCCCACTGCATAGTCATGACTCGCAGTCATGGTGTCATGCAAATGGGACGTTCCGTTCCTGTTGTTTGTCTGCGCACAGGCATAGTTACTCCGATTCATTTTTAAGTTGCTTACAGAATAGCCTTGAGCAAGTACCTTTGTGCTGTTTTCTCCTCATCTAATTTCGGATAAAAATAGGATAGAAGAAACTATTGTGAGATTCGTTAGAACCAACAAATTATTTAGTGTATCGGATCTGCAATTTGAGGAAGAAAGGAATCTGTAACACAGATTGTTTGCCCCATTTGTGTTGCCATTCACTCTCGACTTTGATTCATGTGGTGTGACCTCAATGTTGCCGGTGGTTGTGTAAGGTACGCGGCTCGGGGTTTTAAGGCTTGAAGTGCAACCTTCTGTTCTCATTTTTTTCCTTTTCCGCCTCACGGGCTCTTAGATTTTTAAACTTTTACGACGTGAAGGGGACGTGCGCCTCCATCTCTTTTATCGTGCAAGTCCAAACCAAATATGTGCGGAGGTTTTCACAATCGACACCAAAGGTAGCATTGAAGCATATCTTTGCACAATTGATGTGTTGTAGAGGAAAATGAGTGACTAAAAAGTTTTATCATTATTGTGCGAAATTACGTATTAATTTACAGCCGAAGTGGTGCGAGCGAAGTGTTAGAAACCTAAAACTAGTCGAGCAGAGAAAAAGGAACCTGCTCTGCCTCGGCATGGTGGCGTGCTCTAGACACGCCGGATGTTCCATCCACGAAGCTCCCCCAAATGTTCCAAAAGAAATGAGACTTTGATTGTCTCACTCAATTTCACGAGGACACAATCGAGTAATTATCCTCCTCAATCCAACTTGGAGACTTAATTTGGAGACTAATTGCGTTTGTGCTGCTAAACTATTTTAATGCTTCGGCTTAATCAAAATAACAGGTTCGCAGTCGCATGTAGGGCTAAAATGAGCTAGAAAAGTTTTATTTCGTCCTCTGTTGTCAATACATCATACAGTTATCCTAATTGGGGTACTTCGTGGATCCTTGGTGGCTAAGGATTATCGTCACCATTGAGTAGGAGCCGAAGCTTAGACTAGGACCATCCTGTCTGTCCAAATGTATACATTTAGCAGGTTAATAAAACTGCGTTCTTTATTTTAACGTGTCGGTACCCACACGCCCATTTCTCAATTCTTCCTATATCTTTATCTATTTTAGGAGGAAAAAATGCGCTCTTGGTATTTTACTTTCGAGGAGTGCTTAGATCTACACGGAATCTCATATGAAGCAGTTTAGCCTCTTACTCTTGTGCTTCTTTTGGATGAATTTGTCGATCCTGGTATTTTAAATATATATATGTATATATATATCTGGTCGCGGGGAAAAGCGGCTTTTTATGAGTGTTGTTAACCGGTATTTGGGCGCGAGTGAAGTGTTAAAACCCTAAACCCTCTCTCCTTCTCTGTCTCGTCTCCGTCTCCTCCTCCTCCTCCTCCTCCTCCGACTGAGAGGCGATGGCGGAAACAACAGAGGGATCCGACGTTCCCGCCACGAAGCTCCCCCCTCATCTCGAGCTTCGCAAGACTCGCGTTCTCTGTAACCTCGATGCTCCTCACAGCGTACTCCTCCTCCTCCTCTTCTTCTCTCTCTCTTGCTGCGTCCGTATCTTCGTTCATTGATTCTCTTTTCCTCCTCAGTAATCGAATCGAACTGTTAAGTTGAGGGAGGTTGGTTTTGCTCCGCGTCTTTCTGCTTATTAATTTTCTGGAGATGCTGCTGCTGCTGTGTAGACAGATACTATCCAATACTCTGGAGCTTACGCGTCTCTCGGCGTCGATAATAGCTTGAGGCTGGATGACTTCTGCGACAACTTCAGGGTCGATGTCCGCAGAATTAGCCACGACGATATGGAGTTTGATATGGTCGGCATCAATCCTTCCATTGCCAATGCATTCCGGAGGATCCTCTTGGCCGAGGTGCCCCACCTCTTTTTTCCTTTCTTTCTTTCTTCCTTCATAATTTCCCATTCCTAAAGGTCCTTGCTTTTTCTTCCTTGGGTGCACTCGTTTCCCTCCCTCTGACAACTGTTTGTTAGATTCCGGGTGCTCTTGGCTCCTCTAGTTTCGATAATCGGTAACGACTTTGGAGGTCGAGTTCGTATGCGTGCTGTACCTGTTCATATATGTGCCGCCTAAAAAAAATTTGTTTCGCAATTTTCGACCAAAACAAAGAACAAACTTGGTTTCACTAAGGAACGAGTAAGCCAAGGGCGATGCACTTCCATTTATCTGTGTCTTGCTTCCAATTCGGAACGCATTCCTGTTGATTTGTGACTTTGTCTCTTTCAAGTTACTTAGCCAGTACATTCACGTGTTGCTATAACTTTTGTTATTTCTGTTATTGAATCTACTGTCTCTCCCATCACTTGCCATCGGATAGATGCTTCAGTACGTTCTAAGGGATTTTCTTTTGGTGATAGTTGTGTCGCTTTTTGCTCTTCCTGGCTACATAGGCAAAAGTTCTTTCGCAGTTTGTTATTTTTGTTGTTGTATTAACAAATGTCTGTACTTCTTTTAGCTGTGAAGAGCCATCGACAGTCCAACTGAAAGAGAATTCTTCTGTGTTTTTTTTATCTTTCAAGATTTTATTGGGTCGAAGTTTGCTTTTGTTGTTTTGAACCTTAGTTTAGGTTTGTTTTGCAAGTGGCTTATCTGATTGATTGGAATTAATTGAATCTCCCAATGTGTACATGTTTGCTCATGCAGCTTCCCACCATGGCCATTGAAAAGGTTCTTATTGCAAATAATACATCAGTGGTGCAAGACGAAGTTCTTGCTCATCGCTTGGGTCTCATTCCCATAAAGGTTGACCCAAGGCTTTTCGATTATTTATCAGGTTGGGCTTTACATGCATGCCTGTTCAACTTCTTTGTTGTTTTGAAGAATCAATGTCTGGTGGCACCTTGTGAGTCTTTTTTTATTGTTGATGTACCACTTTCACTTATGACCTATAGAGAATGATACACCAAATGAGAAGAACACTATAGTTTTCAAGCTCCATGTCCGATGTGAAGAACGTGGGCAGCGTCTCACAGGTAAGTCATTTCTATCAATATTATCAATTCGTTATTTCTTGAAAGTATTTTTTAATTTCTCAGTTTTCTCTCATCTCTCATTGTGATGATTTTTGGTGTATGTACAGTGACATCAAATGATTTAAAGTGGCTTCCAAAGGGGAGCGAGCTGTTGAAGACGTCTGAAAGTTTGACTTCGACTTCAAAACCAGAAACCTACACTTTGTTTACTTGCAGTCAGGACTCCAAGCCAGAATTTGCAGGCAATCCAATTAGCGTGTATCCTGATATCATCATTGCTAAACTTGGTTTTGGCCAGGTGATGGTCTTATATATCATGTACTTGTCATAATTAGTTATCTCTTCTTACCATTGTTTAGTCTAGTAAGATGCTCTTCAACAGCATTAATTAAAGCATTACATCTTGCTCTATGCATTCTGCTTCTGAGCCATAGGAGTCTGTACTAATGATGTATTTAACTTGGAACAATTATGCGCTTGTTTTTTTTTTTTGGGTGGCCGGAAACGTGCTTTATGGGTTAGAAATTTATAGTTGAGAGGGGAAAGCAAGGGGATCAGTTTGGATTTGCTCTCCTAAAAGAATAAGGGGGTTTTCACTGCATGTAGGAGTCTTAACTCCAGAGGGTAATGCTAAATTCCTAGCACTAGTGTGGCTAAGCATTGCTGCAGCTATGGAATGCCGTGGTGAAAATTATTGCCCCAACTATTATGCATCAGTGTATTGCATGGCTAGAGAAATGAATTAGCGGCAAATTATCAGCAAACTCCTATGATTCTTTCACTTTCCAGTGGTTCAGCAAGAGCATCCTTGTTTCTGGCAGTCATCCCATCAAAGAAAGAGCTCTTATCAGTTCTATTTTCCTTTTCTGGTGAGAATTGAAAGGTTTATTCAACAAAGTCAATCCGGGAGCTATCTGTTTCTTGGAAAAATAGTCTATTTTAGCTCTGATGGCAAGATGGCTCCTCGATTCATGAAACTGGAAGACCTTTTCTGTCTATGGTGCAGTGCTTGGCTTTCTAGTAATTTAAAAAATATAGCTGAAGTATTGTTGAATTGTCCAATTTAGTTTATGCAATTTCTAGTTGGACAGGTGACATGACACTTTGTGATCTGAGAATTGTTATGGGGAACCCTTTATTTTATTCCTGGTTATTTCTAGATAATTTGATTCACTTTCTCAAATAGATGCCTTCTGCTTTTTAGAAGCTTCTTGTGCATCTCGTTCAAGGAAATATTTAAAGCAATTAAAGAGAGTGGTGATCAAACTCGTCATTGAGCAACTTTTTGTAAAATCATATAAATATTTTGAATGGTGTCATCTGCAGGAAATTGAACTGGAAGCACATGCTGTTAAGGGTGTTGGGAAAACACATGCAAAGTGGTCTCCTGTTGCCACTTGTTGGTACAGAATGCTTCCAGAGGCATGTCTCTTGCCCAACTTAATTTCTTTTGGTGTAGCAGCCTTGTACACAAGCAGATATTTGTCAAACATGTTATTCAATATATTGTTCATGCTCGTATAGGTTGTATTGATGGAAGAAATTAACGGCAAGAAGGCTGAAGTACTGAAGCAAAAATGCCCTGCTAATGTGTTTGAGATTGAAGATCTTGCTGATGGTAAGTTGCCCTTTCTTCAGCTGCTTTGATGGGAGAAACAGTCAATGAGCCGTCCATCCCGAGAAATGCCATCTAGATGTAGTTCGCAATGATTTGGCGATATTTTGGATTTCATTCTGTTTTTTAGTCAGGGTTTGATCTGTCCTTGTTTCTTTTCCTTGGATTTTCTTGAGTGATAGTTATGTCGTTCAGGTAGAAAAAGAGCAACTGTTGCCAGACCACGAGCTTGCACACTTTGTCGAGAATGCATCAGAGATGGTGAAGAGTGGGAGAAGAGTGTATCCTTACGCCGAGTTAAGGATCATTTTATATGTAAGTAATAACCAAGGAGGTTCATGCACACGTCATTAGAGCTAAGATAGAATCCTGCAACAAGTACAGTCTTAATTAATTCTCTTTTGCCTGTTTTTAGTTACCATTGAATCGACCGGAGCATTACCTCCAGAAGTTTTGTTTACCGAGGCAGTGAAGATCTTGGAGGACAAATGTGAACGTGTCATAAGTGATCTCTCTTGATGCTCCATCATTTGGACGATTGTCAGGGCTGATGCCTTCTATTTAGAATGTTCAACGCAATGGCAACCGTGAAATTCCGCACCCCCTCCCCTCCCCATGCGTTTGTGTTTACTGGGTACAAAGGCATTAATTTAGATGTCACATTTTTGCTCAAAAGTGATATCATATTGAGTTGGTTGTTTTTTTTACTAATGAAGTACATATTTAGAAAATGAGCGGTAATATAACACAATCAATCACCGAGATTGTTTCCCTCTCTCTCTCTCCCCCACATTGAACATTGTGTGCTCGGTGGCTACATCATAGAAATAAAGCTCAACCTTGAGCCCGAGATTGGATACTCGGACGAGCTCCAAGGTGCGCTTGTGGTTGTTCCCTGTCTTGGACACGGCAGGGTCTGACTTTTCTTGGGATTGATGGTGATGATAGCCTGCCAATGTGGGTCGATCACATCAATGCCACCCACTCTTGGAGGAAGTTGGCGAAGGTGACTTCGTTGTGGTGGGCAAGTGGGTTACGGTGGATTAGAGGCCACGGCATGGCAAGGTGTTGAGACGGAACTCTGTTGTGCAGGTCTGTTTCGGCATGTAGTTCACGGCTGTGAGAGAGAGGTCGCTGATGATAGTAGCGAGCATTGGCAGCTGAGCCAAGGCAACAATGGTGAGAGGCAGCGATGGGCAATGACGGTGGCTGTGGGAGAGGTGATCGCCCGAGTTACTCGGATGATGAACAGAAGAGGAGAAAGAAAGGGAGAGATATGAGTGGGTGAAAATTTTACCTGGTAACGGATTATGCAAAAACCAATGAATGAGGGACACTAAGCGGGTAGCACCCTCTGCTGCCTAGACAAAGCTAATTCGAGCCCTTTGAGGTTCAAGGGAAAAGACGACGTCGAGTGAGACATGTAACACTTGGCTGGGGGCTCGTTCTTTTTCTCTGCGGATATTGCTAAAGACCTTCCTCTCATCGACGAAATATGTCGTTTGAGGTTGATATGATAGTAAAAGGTTGACGATTAGGCAACAGGGCTAAGATGACAGGGCTGGTAGAGGTCGCTCAATCGACAATTTCTATAGGAAGCATACTAGATGTCTGCTTGAAAATATGTCTGGAGGAACTGCTGAATCCTGCAACAGTTGGCATTTACGGAGAATTTGCAATAGCTCACCTAGAAATATCCACCCCGGCTTCACAAGAGAGAAAAAACCACCTTGATGCATACCAGTAAGACAGCAAAGAGTGATTCTGATCTAGCTGTACATTTGGTTGCAGAAAACGAGAGTATTTAGTTTCCTGAACATTACTCCTACGGCAGAAACATTAATCTCAAAACCGTACGTCTGCCCTCCATACTGAACATATATGTATTCTTTTGGAGAAGAAGGCATGGGCAACACTTGATTGATCTCCGGTAACTCCGAAGTAGGCGGTAAAGGTATGTCTTTCTTCTGCACAGAGTAGTAAACGTCAGCCAGAAGAAACCATACAAGATCAGGGTCTATGGATGCCAGTCCTCGTAAGGCATTTAGAGCAGCATCTTGAAGGCCGGCAATTCCGCTACAGGCAATGCCCACAACCAGACCAGTGACCTTCTTCAACACTACTACCAATGCCGATGCACTCTTCTTATTTTGGGATAATTCAGAAATCATGTTAAGAACTGCTGCTTGAACTTTGAGGGTGGACACTTCAGCCATTGGCTCGCTGGGAGATGGAACCACGCTCCTGTAAGGAAGCTGTAAGGGGATCCTTTCTTTTCTGACATCATGCTTGGTGTGAAACGGAGAGGCGGTCAGTAGTCTCCAGAAGTGGCCACCATCGGTGTGGAACCGGCGGGAGAAGAAATCTCCTCCACAGATCTGCACCGAAGAACTCACTGCAGCTAAACATCTCCTGACAACCTGACAAAAAAAGAACTCGAATGTCACCCATAAAATAGCTCTGAAAGTTGGCATGCTTTTCTTTATTTAAATCATTGTACTTCAACCATCACATGCCGTAGGGAGAGAAAAAGTAAAACCGTAAAATTAACACACACCGCTGGGTTACTATTTTGAACACAAACTACGAAAAAGGGCCATATTTTATTCATTGCTGGAAGTAGCCTATTCTCATCTGTTTGTCGGTCAGCAGCATCCAATGAATCTTGAAAATGATATAGCGAACATAATTCGATAAATTCTTCGATTGCTTCTTTTGCTTGAGTCTCATGCCTGTAGGCTGCTTCGACATTTGCCAAAGCCAATATCCCATCCTTCAAAAGAAACATGAGCACGCATAAGGACTTTGCAAAATGGTATTCTTGTAGAAAAAATCTATCACGAGTGTAGCCTCCAAGATGGGATTTTGACCGCTCCTATTCTCATTGTTTTCAGAGACTGCTCCAGCTCCTACTTTCATTCCTACCCATAACAACTCCTATTCTCATAATATTCATACATTATTCCAACTACTAAAAATCATTAACAATTGACTTGTCTACTGACAGACAACAGCACAATGTACAAGACAAAATGATTCAGGCATCTAGCCCAAAGTACCTCGAGGATATCCAATGCCACCAAGCACATTGGTTGCTTTGATGAGGCAAGCAAAGGGGTTGCAGTCACTAAACACGAAGCGGTAATTGATCCAATTGTTCGTCTATACCTCTTGGAACTGTTCAATTTGAATGTGATTTCCTCCAACTCTTCGTGCACACTACTATCATCAAAATGACAACCAGCTACATCTGTTTTTGTCAAGTCAAACAAGAGGGAGAAAAATTCAGAATTAGTTAGGCACCAAACTAGAAGATGACCAGCTACATCTGTTTTTGTCAAGTCAAACGGAAGGGAAAAAAATTCAGAATTAGTTAGGCACTGAAATAGGATAAATTATATTTTGGCCAAAAATAAAATAAAAATTATATACGTGGAGATGACATAAACATGCATATCTTACATAAATATAGAGCGCTCGGTCAAAGAATTCTATGCAAAGTAGTAATAAGCAATTAAATTGGGTAGTGTCTTTCTTAGTCATTAAACTTGGAAGTACATTTAATTTTAACTACATAATCTCATTTGCATCACAAGCTCACGAAAATCGTTCAGCTCTTGACGTTACTTCAATATTACCACTTTGTCACTGTGTCCTAACAGAAATCTCTAGATGACATCCAAATCATTGAAAAAAACACAACCCAAATGTCAAAAAAAAAAAAATCCAAAAACGTCTATATCAATTGAAAGTTGACATTTGGTGCTAAATGCATCATTAAGCTCAATAACTCTATCTCAATGTTCTTTGCTGCAAAAAGAGTAGAAAAGATACAAAGAAAGATCAACGGCAGAGTATTGGAAATATCTGAGAGAAACAACCCTAAGAACCACATGACACTATTGGAATGACTACTTGATAAAAGGATTGATTTCAAAAACTGCCAATTGTGCAGCTCTTGCCCCTCCTGACAGCCATCTGGACAAATAGTTACATAGAAGAAACAGCTTTTGAGAGGGAAAATACGTGTCCAATCTAATCTACATGCATACTTCTCGCTTCACATCCAAAATATGATGATACAAGAACTGCAAATCGATACTTGTAATATTGTCAGCGACAAACTAACATTGCATCTAATAAAGAATGGAAAAGTTTACTCTATTCTGAAAGAGATACATGATACCAACATGGTGGTTGAAAACAATTGACTAGGAAAAGGAACCTTTGATTCTAAACGAATTAACGATTGTGAGGAAGTACAGAGGACTGTGAGGTTCATTTAAAGCTAAGTGCAATGGGAAGTAGTAGTCTTGTGCTCCTCCAAAATTGTACCAAGACCTATAGTAGTTTTGACATAAACTACGACTCTACAAACAAGGCAATAACATACTATTATATAAGAATTGCCTGATCAAGTGCAGTAGGACGCACTTTCCTTGTGATGCAACATTGAAGACTGACCTGACTCTGTCCTGAATCCCTGCTCCTTTTCTGAAATTTTCACCTTCACATGCTGAAGGAAAGACTCAGCTTCATTGGGCAACAAAAATGCTTCCCACTTCAATGATTTTGCAATCTCTGCCACAGCCTGAAGAACACAGAATATTAGATATAAATAATAAGATCATCGTTCAGCTTCCTATTGAATGATTTTCAGATATGCATAATGAAGAAAAGTCTGTTAAGCAATTACCACGCAATCACAATAGCTATAATTCAGATTTGAAGAGATAATTATCCAGAGTCTAGCATTCAAACTGACTCTAGGTCAGGTAAACTAAAATGTGTAAATTCATCTTTCCATGTTGACAGAGACAAATATTGGTTTTTTATTGCCATCAAGTCTACGACTAACATGCCGAAAGCATCATACTTTAAAGAGAATTCATGGAAAATTCAGCTAAAAAGAGCAGCATAGTAAAGCTCTGTAACAACTAAAACATCATTCTAAGTCCAGCATCGGTCCATCTGTTAGGGTTATTCCACATCTGTTGTGGAAGGGGCCGGTGGTCAAATTATAAGTGTGATGGAAAGCTTCGTCCTTTGAGCTAGCTTTTGGGGTGAGAGAGGTCAAAGACTGCCCAACATTGGTATCAGAGCGCAGGTTACCAACAAGTCTAGACTTAAGTCTAGATTGAGCAGGATGAAGTTAAGGGAAGAAGCCAATGATGCCAACTAATGAGGGAGCCAAGTAACTTTAAGTTCCTAGTTCGCTCTGGTCATTCACAACTCAATATATCTTCTTAGACATAGTTATTGCCCAGAAGTGAACGTGTCTCCCTCTTTCTTTTGTGTTTCTTAAAGCCATGGAGAAGCACAGCAAGTTCCAAGTCAATGCATACTAAAAGGTGCTGATTAATGAGAACTGAGTGGTAAAGATGCAGCTAGTATTGATATTGGATACACCTTTAGAAAGGGAATTGTCAAATCTGGATGTTGATACCTCCCAAGTATCTCAAGTTCGAGTGAAACAGACCGCATCTGTAAAATTTGCAAAATTGGCAGCGAATTAGCATAGAGAGAACATTACAAGATCCTCAACTACCAGAGAAGAATTCGCTACAAGAACAGAATGTAGAAAGCAACCAACTTATGATACAAGTACAATACTGATGAAGAGACCTTAAAGTGAATAGTCACAAGATATGTTACAAAGGTGAACTACGCTAAACTCTGTAACAGCTATACTTCAAAGAAAAGGTTTTTGAAAGTTAATTTGCTCTAAGTAAAACCGAATATAAAGCATAGTTATACCGGTTCTTCCAACAATGGCAACATCTTCTCAGCTACACCAATGTAAGAAAGCATAGCAGCAAGCACACTAGGCACTTGAGGGTTGAGATCCAAATGACGTAATTGCTGACATATGGAGTCTATTACATAATCTGCATTCTCCAAAACTAGTTGGCCAACCTGCAAATTACCACAACATCCTTATGAACCCTTTACTAGTATAACAAAATAAGAGTTCACATCAGCACTCACCGATAGATAGCCTGATGTTTTAGAAATGACATGTAAAACGGTATCAGCAGCTGCTCTGACATGGAAGTTTGGAGAAACAAGATTCTCAAGCAACAAATAGAGAGATGAATGCATAAAGCCGCTGAAAGCAAAATGTTTGCCAAGGCACATGTTAAAAATGCCAATCCCCTCAATAATCACCTGGTCGAGAGGAAGAGAACAAAATAATATTAATTATTTCTGCTGTATAAACATTATTTAGCTTTTACAAGCACATTTAATTTGGAAAAGCTGAACTTTCCTGACGTAACATGGCAGCATCATGGAGAAAGTGCACAGGAACATCTTCATCTTTGCCGTCAGATTCCACATGTGAGGATTCTTGTCCAAGTGAAAAATTCCACACTTCAGGACTTACATATTCATGTAAGATTCTACCAATGCAATCGATCAGTTGACTCTCATTGCTATTCTCACGTGTGAGATTCCATGTAGATGGACATGTGGGAGAATGGCGATCATCAAGACCAGAGTTGAGCTTCTGAAGTTCATCTCGACTTAAAGTAGATTTATGGAACATCTGCTCAAGCTTTTCAAAGGCCTTATCTGATAATCCAAATATCATCTCATTTAGAATACAAACTGCAGTGCTTGCCTGCCGCAGTAACTGTCCCGAACCGGTTCTATAATACCAAGACTGCCAGCTCTCTTTATTATAGTCTCTAATCCGAATCTCAGAAACCAATTTTCGCAAGTATCCAAGTGGAATATCAGCAATTGCCGACAAATGGCCTTCACATCTTGAATCTACAAACAATCATAAAGAGTGGTAACAATGGTAAGCATAGAATTGCCTGAATGATGGAGGGAAATTGCAGAAAACAATATCTGAGCATAGGAATGACCTGCCAATAAAGATAAACCTACGAGTCTAACAATTTGCGCAAGGGTCTGGTATAGTTTCTGACTACCAACATTCACAAACCAAGGGGGCATTCGTGGAAGCTCGCTACTCTTCTCAATGTTTTCTTGAAGATATCCTATTTCTTTCACCTGAGCACCTTCACGCTGAGCATCAGTAAAGGCACTCTGGTGGTCTCTGGTGAAATGAGATTGGGAATTCAACTCTGCAACAGAGCGGATGTATCCCATGGAAGATGATCTAGCCAGTACAAGCTTTTCTAGAGAACCAGCGAATACTGAATGCTGACCAAGACACATTGCAAGGACATCAAAAAACCGTGCAGCTGTTACCTATATGCATCACAGGAGAAGCAGGATTAATATCTATGATCAAGAAGCTCTACAGATGAAAATCTTGCAGTATAAATTACCCAAGGATTTTACATCCTGTCAAAATCAAAAGAATGTCAATGGAGAGGAAAGCACAACAGAGTTGTCAACTAGACTTTGATTCTTTGATAACTTACTTAACATGTCTACGAAAGCAATGGCAATTCTAAGTCAACTCCAACATCAGCCAGGTACAAACAGCTATATAGGATATAGAATCCCCTAAAAGCGTAGCATAAGTAATCACTGGCATCCAAAAGCTTAATATAGATGAAGAAAATGCAAGTAGTTGTCAAACGAATGTGAAATTACCGATAGATGATATGTGAAGGTACAAAAGGACTTTCAATGATTAAACAATGATACATGATGGTTGAGCTAAAAGCATAACTAAATCAATTAAATTTCAGAAAGGGGAGGAAAAGGAAGATGAATTCATTGCCAAAAAGGTACATACACACAAAGCTGTTAAGACTCTTATCACATAGTCACCGCTCCAGTGAGAAAAAATTGGACAAAATACTGAAGGGAGAGGGCAAAGCAAACTTTTTATCGTATTTCCATTATAATGGGGATGATAAAATTAAGCATATTTAATTTCCACATCAATCTACCGGTGAGTACCAAGTAAGCTTATAATGACAATAAACTACTGAATGATATGCCGTACATACAGGAGAATGGAGTAGCCGATCCACAACAAGGCGAGGACCAGAAAAGTACATGACAACAAGCAGCTGCTGAGCACTTGATAGTGCAAAAGACTCCTCATCTTCAAGCACCATTTTTGGAAGTTTCTCTATAAGCCTGCTCCAAAAAAGTTTTAGTTCAACCTCTCAAGCAGAAGCAGTAAACGAAACCTATCTCCTAACCATGGTCAATCTCAAACCTGCTTAGCATTTCAGCAATATCACGTTCTACAGTCTCTATCCTGCCGAAAGAAAATAAATATCTGAGAAATTCCTGGGAAGATGCAGAAATCTCTTCAGAATCATCAACAACCAAGACACATAGACATTCCTGCATTAGGGGAATAGCATTAACTTCAAGTCAGAGGCATAGCCATTTTAAGTTTCAATGCATAACAGAAGCCAAAAAGGTTATGATGCCAGGCAAAAGAAGCAACAGACTTAACATTTTACTCGCTCAATCATTCGAAAGGAGAAATGATATTCACAGTTTGTAGCTAGCATGTGGTTTGGCATGATTAAGAGAGAAAAAGAAAACTATTTTCAAAACAGACTGAACCAGCATACTCGATGAATATAGGGATTAGAATTTAATTGTCAAGAACTATGAAGTCAAATAAGTTATAAGAAAATAAGTGACTCCCAGAAGCATATTGACAGTGACTTTACAACCAGGCTTTTATTTTCTTAGCGAAGTAATTATGACTTGAGAAGAAGCCTTGTTATTTTTTGTTGATACCAACTTTTCCACGAATACTTTGAAAAATCAACAGAAATCTCCCCTATAATACTGTCTTTGGAGCTTTTATTAACACCATGAATGACACTACAAATTAGGTATCTAGTATGGAATGATGGAGATGAAAGATGTAGGTCTCCTTCAAGATGTTAAAACTTTAGATGTCAAAGAAGGTCACCCATTTGACACAGGCTTAATGTCAAGGAAAACTTGCAGTTAATTCCTTAGATGAAATAAAAAGTGATGGTAGGTTGAAATTCTTTAAATTACCAAAGAAAGAAAAGTGAGGATCACAACAGGAACTAATAATCCTTAATCCTGAAGAGAGCATCCTTGACCAACAAAATGAAGGTGCAGTCAACAATTAAACGGAAAACACGAGCACATGTAACTGTGAGACTGCAGAATCTAATTCTGAATAAGATTAACCAGAAAACTCACATGAAGATAACAAGTCAACCAATCACAGACATGGTACACTTGGCTTTAAAATGTGTTCACTTCTATACAGCAAACGAAGCACAATGGAGGGGGCTGAGCCTCAGGGTTTTTTTACACTCCCAGAATGGAGAAGGAGATCCATGAATTCTCACACAGCAAAAACATAAATAAACTGCAAACCTATACAAGCATACCAATTTGCTTCAAATTAGCACTTCTTCTAGGAAAAAGAAGAGGCGACCTCTCACCAGAAGCAGCAATTTACTGTCTTTTAGTGTGTTGTTGCACTTGGTAAGAATTCCTTCTATAGCAGCAAGAAGTCCTCTTCTCAACCTTTTTGCTGGATGAACACAAATCTGAAAAAACATGTAAGAGGCTTAGCAACCAATCAAATATCAAAAAGTACAAAATAAGATCATTGAGATTATAAAGTAGCTTTAAGAAAGGCCAAGTACATTCTCATTTTCCTTGGATAATCTCATAACACATAAAATTGAAGGCACATACATGTGGAAATGTAGCACTAAGCAGTTTATGAACATTGGCTGAAGTTTGCTCAACCCATTCTTTTGTCCGATTCACTGTCAAAGTTTGCAACCCCTTGCTAGATCCAGCATTCTTCTGCTCCTGGATTGCATCTACAGTTTTCTTACTTTCAACCTTAACATCTGATAATTCACTTAAAACTTCATGACCTTGATCTCTGACAGGTAACCTGTGAAGTTCCTTGAGGAAGGAATCTGTCGAATTATAAATCTCTGAATTCATCTTACTATCCAAAGACATCTCCAAGCAAAGCGAGTTAGCATTATCCTCAAGAACAATCATCAGAAACTCAGCCAATCCTCTAATTGATTGATCGATCGCTTCAATATTGCCAGCAGCACCACTTGACATTGTTCTTGCGAAACCCAAAACTTTAATGAATTTACTAACAACACCAGGCAAAAAGAAAGCTAATGCATCAGAAGTGCCAACCTGCAACCAATTCCATCAAAAAAACTCTCATCAATATTTTCTTGCCACAAGAGAGATCTGAACCGGTCAGAGACAAAATTGACAAGAGCAATTTGGGGGATGAACTTGATTCATCATAAAAAGAAAAGGCACTTCTTTTGTCCACAAATTACAGGATCAATGGGAAGAAGGCATTTGCAACAACTGCAATATACATAGACGTGTCATTGAACTGTTGACAAAACCTTCAAGCAGCAAGAATTTATTCTTTGAACCACAGCGCCCATTTATACTCTTCTCAGCTCATCAACTCTGATACTGTTGATCTTTACCAAAAAAAAAAACTCTGATACTGTTGAAATTTTCTGAAAGTGAAACACCTTTACTGTCAACCGATTTTAAGGTCATAGATTATGAAGAATTCCTATTTTCAGTTCTATAAGGACGTGCCATTGCATGTCGATTTTGAGTAAAGTTGTGGGTTTGGTATCTCTAACTAAATTACTTACTTCTAGAATCGTGTGCTGGTGTCATGTCAGGAATTGCCACCCCTATCTTAAACCCTATACCTTGTAGAATTACCTTGGCAACAAGAAACCGTAGTGTCAAAAAGGCTTCTATTCGAAGCTTTGCACTTCCTCGATGCCCACGCGCAGCCTCAAAATCTGCAGCCTTTGCATAAACACCAATATTAATTCCATATGAATTTGCTTGAAGTGCAACAAGGAAGTGCCTGACAAAACTTTACATACTTCATGAAGAAGTGATAACCAGTGTCCAATAGCAGCAGATGCAGTCTGAGTCTGAAGAAATGCAAGTAAACATTCCCCTCCCGAGTTTTGTCTTGAACGTCTAACAGGGCGAGCAAGCATATCATCACCAACTAAAAGAGCAGGCAACCCCGTAATTTGTTTACACGAGCAAGAACTATCAGAGCATGGTAACAAATTCAAAAGAAGCGCCCTAAAACACTTGATAATTCCTTCGCGGAACTCTTCAGAAGCCAAAGAGGGAGAAATCAAAGCTCCATAAGTCAATTTCTTTAGTATCACAACCATCTGCAAGAAGAATGGATCATATTCCAACAAATAGAAATGGGTTAAGGAATCTGACACACAAGTATTAAGGCTTTTTGCAGTACATCTAAAAATGATTTGACTTGCAGGTATCATTCAGGATGCCTATGAACTATGAAGTGGATATGCGACCTGACACCCAGCATCATCCCTAGCCCCAAATTTGGAGGTGACACACAACCAATCCATTGAAAAATCAACCTATGAGTCATAGATTTTAGGGAAGGGAGGTAATGAGCATCCCAAGGAACAAACTTATTCCCATGATGATATTCTCATAATGCCTTAGACCAAGAAATCTTAGTAATAATTATACTCACATAACTTTTAGAGCGAAAGATCTCAAAGATGTTATCTCATAGCCTTCAAAGGCTACAGCAGTGCCTCCCTGCTACCAACAAATAGTCCTAACCTAACAACAACTACACAGCAGTGTAGCATGACCAGTTTCACTGAGTTGAGCTATAAACAAATCAGTGCAACGACCATTTAGATTCTGCGAGGCTTGGAAGCACTCGTTAGCACCAGCAGTGCACACTGTACGAAGAATTTGAAGAGCATCACATGCAGGCTTATTCATCAGTTATGTGGTATATAGAAGTTTGATTGTCACTAAAAATTGCCACAAAGTGCACGGGAACAAAAAGGAGATACAGAGAATACACAGTATGAAAAGGTAAAAAAGAAAAGCAGAGTCACCTGATCGACAGATTCTAAGTAACATTTCTTCAGAAGTTCCTCCAAACACTGGAGCACAGCTTCTGCCACTATATCACTCACCCTATGGGATTTATGAGATGGTACCTCATGCTCTTCGGGATCAATCTTGCGTTGGGTTCGGCCATCAACTGCCGCATCTAACAGAAGCAGCAGCGGAAACAACGTATAACTGAATGCAAGAAAATGCTCAGGTCAAAAGAACTGCAGACCGGGCAAAGACCCATCTCCCGAGCCAAGGGAAAAGCGAGAAACATGAGCAAGACACAACAGGCATCCGAGCTACCGTCGAAAACAGTTGGTGAACTACAGACGTTCCAGTTTCAGCCTCTTTAATCAGGTATGAAACACTTCAGCTAAATGGTACTCTTTCTACGTGCATTTTTTCCTTCTTCTTCATCATTTTGGATGAAGTATTTCCCGCGTGCATCGAACAGAACGATTGCTCACATGTTCTCCACCTAATAATCATCTCATAAGCCAGCAGCTACACCCTAAATTCATCCTAATTCCTCCACAATTTTACTACTCGTCGTCGCCACGGAAATGAACAACGACAATGTGAGACGATCAGAGACAAAACCAGCAGAACGACATTACGATTCAACGAATAGCACCAGCACGAACTTCGATGACCCTAACGACATTACTAGCTAGAGTCGACGATCGGAGACCGAACGTAATGGCCGGAACTAGGAGACGGGATTCGCATCGGACAAATTGCGGTACCAGAGCAAAGCGCAGGAGCATCCGCTGAAACCGAAGATATGGTCGGGAGCAAGAGAGGGGAAGCTGTGGGGGGCACGTACTCGAAGAAGGGATGGAGAGAGTCGGGGGGCGAGCGGCGGAGGAAGCGGAGGAGGGCGGAGAGAGCAGGGGAATGCTTCTTGGGGCGCTGGACCAGGTCGAGCAGGTCCAAGCAGTAAGGTTTAAGCTCCGCGAACACTCTGCTCCTCTCCTCCGCTTCTCCCTCGTCCATCAAGCAGCTGCTCGCCGCCATGTCCATCCACTCCATTCCGATGATCGCAGGTAGAGACACGGAGAAACGCGGGGCTCCGTCCGGGAGACGGGGACTCGCGAACGTATAGAGAAGAACCGAATGGGCAAAAGCAGAGGTGGGCAACAGGATTCGGACCGGACGGTTCTGGCCGCTTTTCAAGGGCACCAACCCGGAATTCCGAAAATTGAAATTAGCGATTTTTTATCCAGTTTCCGATTTCATGTGTGGAATTGCCTGTCCCGCATTACTCGGACTGGACCCTCTTTTTTTTTTAATTAATTTCTTCCAAATTAATGCTTTTATATGGGACAGCGTCTTGTCTATTTCTATGCATTATGTTACTTTCTTTTATGGGAAAATGACACAAATAATCATCGAACTTTGGCTCAATATATAATTTGATCTCTGAACTTTTAATTTTTCAATATAGTCCCTAAACTTTAACTCATTGTTCAATGTGGTTCTTGAACTTTTGGTACATGTTCAATCTAGTCCCTAAACTTTATAAAAATGTTCAATATAATCTTTTCATTAATTCAAGTTTAAAGACTATATTATACATTTTCATATAGTTCATGGACTAAATTAAATATGTGCCAAAAGTTCATGGATCATAGTGAATAAATTGATAGTTTAGGGATCACATTAAATGTTAGACTAAAGTTTATGGATTATATTGAATAAATTAAAAGTTCGGTCACTACTTGTGTTATTATCCTTTATTTTATCTATAAGCTCATCGTGAAGCATCGGGATCAATGTTGCATGGAATGGGATCGATTTGATAACCCTCACAATGGGCAGTATGTCACGCCCCGAACCCTAACGGGCTCGCAACACCCCTCTAACGGTCGTAAGGAGCGCGACGTCCCAAGACGCGTCGCCGACCCAACCATAATTACGCGAGCGGAAGCAAAATAAACCAACCATGACATTAAAGAAATATGACCAAGGGATAGGACAACAAACATAGAACAAAAACCGAATCCATAGAACCATACATTAGTCCACTAGAGTTAAATCCGCACCATCATCAAAAAGGGACAGGAGTTAGGTAGACTACCAACAGTATCAAAAAGAGCCTCTACCAAAAGAAAAACGCTCTAGACCTACGCCTATGCATCCCTATGGCGTCCAGTCCGGGTCGAATTCAAAGGAGTCGGAATCTGAATCCGAGCTTATCTCGATCGGGTTCCCCTCTGCATCTCCTGGCTCGGCTGCCATGGGCTCCTCTTCGGGCTCGGGCTCGGGGACAGGAATCGGCACTGGATCGGGATTCGCCGGCGGACCGTTGGGGTCTGACACCTCACCATCGGGAGCGAACTTGTCCCAGGGCTCCCAGTTAACCGCGTCTTCGTTGGAGTGTCTCAACCCCTCAAAACCTCGGATTGGCCCTGAGTCCTCCAACCCGACCCGATGGGACCATGCTAAATACTCATGACGCTCCAGCTGCTCTAATCCAACGTCTACCAAAATAAACGTGCGGTGCCTAATGTAAGTCTCGCCAGGGTTCGGGCCCGGGTACTCATCGTCCACATGCCACATGTGCATAGGGATCCCAAAACGCATAGGAGGCGCCATACTCAGGGATGGGGATATGAAAATGGTTATATAATAACCGTGAGAACGAGTCTCAATAAGCGACACCCTAAACCCCACCTAGGCTATTGCGTACCCAGACAAGTCAAATAGGCGAATCACCAAGCCAAAAAAAAATCCACACGACAAACTTACCTCGCCTCGAATCCTGAACAAACCCTGCACATTAGTCAGAACAAGAATAATCCAACACTATATCACAACCACCCGGCACACACTTCCCACTCGCAATCAGTCAATCATCCCAGCAATCACACGCGCCATTAGCCACTCCAATCACACGCTCAACCAGCCAATCCAATCACAATCAAGTCGCATGCACACGTCCAACCAACTTTCCTCTCACGGGCTCACAAGCCGCCCAATCACTCAAACCAATGGCCGCCGTCAACACATCCCAAGCCATGTCAATCATACTAACCAGTGGCCGCCGTCAACACGTCCCAAGCCACATAATCAATCATTCCAATGACCGACGTAAATACGTTCCGGTCTATCACACCTTTAACGGGCCACCGTCAACACGTCTCAAGCCCGCATCCATTTGGCCCAACGGCCGTTCATGCCTTCACACGGACCGCCGTCAACACGTCCCAAGTCCGTAGCCCTCCGATCGATCCGGGCTCAAACCGACAGGCAAACACACGCCATCCAACGAATATAATTCAAGCCAATTGCATCAACATTCAATAATCACAACTTAATCCAAAATTCACAATTTACCATGCACAATTATCTAATTCAACCATGCTAATCAAACTCAATTGAAAATAACCCAATCATAATGTAAACTAACTAGATTAACGAGCGCCCTAGCCGTTCTAACCCGAGACAAGTCAATTAAATACCCAAAATACTAAGTAGGGCTTAGGATATTGCTTACCAAAATTTGGCCCGGGAAAAACCAACTCGGGCCCGAAATGGCCCGGGTGAACAGTACCAGGCGGGCGCGGGAGCTGGCCACACGGGCACAGTGGTCGGACAGCGCGGGCACGGCGGCCGGTCAGCGTGCCTAGTGCACGGGCGCGGCGAACGTGCGACGTGCTCGGGGCGCACAACCGAGCGGGACGGGCGCAGGGCTCGGCCACGGGCACGGCGACGGGCGCGGGGCTCGGCCACGGGCACGGCGACGGGCACGGGCACGGCGAGGGGTACGGCGACGGCACGGGACTCGGCTGGGGAGGCTCCGGCGCGGCGGCACAGCGGCTGGGGAGGCTCCGGCGCGGCGGCACAGCGGCTGGGGAGGCTCCGGCGCGGCGGCACAGCGGCTGGGGAGGCTCCGGCGCGGCGGCACAGCGGCTGGGGAGCTCCGGGGAGGGCAGCACAGCGGCTGGGGAGCTCCGGGAAGGGCAGCACAGTGGCTGGGGAGCTCCGGCGCGGCGGCACAGCGGCTGGGGGGCTTCGGGAGTGGCGGACAGCGGCTGAGACGAGCTCGACCACGGCCCGGGGCTTGGCCGCGAACTGCGCTGGCTGGCCGGCGAGGCTGCGGCGCACGACGGGCTGAGGGGAGAGGACAGCCTGCTGCGGGTGAGGGAAAGAGAGAGGAAGAGAGAGGGAAACCGCCGGGGCGGAGGACGAGGGGTGGACCGGTGGTGGCGGCGCGGCGCAGAGCAGCTGTAAGTGGAGTTGGGTGGCGCCGGGCTGCCGGTTGGGGCGTCGACGAGCGACGGCGAGCGGCGGAACGCTCACCGGAGGGAGAGTTGGTCGTCTGAAGTGGGGTCGGGAGGCCGGAGGGGAGCTCGGCGGCGACAGGGGGCGGTGCACAGGCGTCGGGGCGGCGCTGGGGGTTGGCCGGACGACTGGGCGACGGCCGGGACTCGCCGGACACGGCGGCGAGCGGCGGCGAGCCGAGCTCGCACGCTCGGGCCGAGGGGAGAGCAGCGTCGGTCTGGGCTGCTGAGCGACGTGGCGGCGCGGCGACGGTGCGAGGGAGGACGGTGGCGTCGGGCGGAGGCGGAGGGTCGTCGGGCGGAGGCTGAGGCGGCGGCTGTGAAGGCTGTGGAGGCGGCGGAGAGGAGCTGTGGAGGTGATAGGGTTGCGGAGGTGGTCGGAGGAGGAAGAGGGAGACGGCCGGACGACGGGTGGGTGGCGGTGCAGCTCGGCCGGGTCACGGCGGCGCAAGGCGGACGGCTTGGTTCGTCGGGCGGCGTCGGCAGCGGGACGGTGGAGCGGAAGCAGGAGTCGAACAGGCGCGGGCGAGCGGGAAGGGAGAGAAGGAGAGGAAGAAGAGAGAGAGAGGAAGAAAGAGAAAAAGAAGAGAGAGAGGAGAGAGAGTGTTGCATGGGGAAGGGCAGCTGCATGGGGAACGCGCGGTGTGCATGGGAGCGCGCGGGCGTGCATGGGGCTAGCGTGTACCGGGGGAAGAGAAGAGAAGGGAGAGAGAGGGAGGGAGAGAGAGAGAGAGAAGGAAAAGAGGGGAAGGGGAAACGGCGGACGTGCACTTGGACGTCGCGCGCGTCCAAGGGGGGGAAAGAGAGAGAGAGAGAGAGAATGCGTGCGGGCAGAGGGAGGAGAGAGAGAGGAGGGACATAAGTGCTCCATCGAGTGCAATCTAATGGTCTGATTCAAATCCGGAAATAAAATCTATGGTCCGAAATAATTCCTAGAAAATATTAAAGGCAAGGGCCAACGTAAATTATAAATAAAAATAACTCGAAAACACTCTCCGAGGGAGGTCTATTAGTCCGAAGTCGCACTCGGTCGAAAATCCACTTTTCGCACATTCCTGACAATATTGACGCTGGTCACACTAATATCGACACCGTCAAATTTATTTCGACCCGGAACTCCCGGAAATTGGCTACCAAGTTTGGGGTCCAAAATAACAGCCAAATTCGATCGAGTGCGATTCTAACAAAAATCTCTATTTTAAAAACAAACCCGAGAGTGATCAGTTCCCGGGCGAGATTCAATTATAAGCGCACTGACAAATTATACGTTTAATAAACCCCAAAAATGGGCCAAAATCCAGAATGTCACACAGTATGCATCTTCTTCTTCTTCTTTTGTTGAATATGCATTTTCTATTAGCCCATACAAATTCATATGGGTTTAACATCATTCTTATAAGGATTTCGCAATGAAGTATAGACTACATACTTAAAAAAAAAAAGAATATGCCACTAGTTTCATTGATCCATCCGAAAAATCTTATTTGATTTCAGGAACAGGTGGTCCGATTCCTAATTCCTAAGTGGAAATCGGATCACCCAGAATCCAATCATCCTTAGTCAAAAGACGAGGAGGAGGAGGGAGAAAATGGAAGAGTAGAAGATTCGATAACTTTCGAATTTTCTTTTGGTACTAAAAATAATTAATTCTTGTGTTAATTACAAGAGAAAAAAAAAAAGATTGACATGTTTTTCAATGTTTATGCTATAAATTTGGGCTTCCATCGATTCCGAATGATTAGAAGATACACTCACATGTGGTCGGACCGGGGTGGGTTTGGTTCTTAGGTAGTTCTTCTCAAATTTGCGATAAAATCAATACTTCAACATCCTCACTTCTAACACGACTGATTTTGATGAAAAATGAAATTTCTAAAAAATGAGACACGAGCTAAATATCCTGATTTTAGATTTCTACGAGTTTGTTACTGGCTAACCTTATTATTTGTACTAAAAGTATATATTAAACATTCTAAGCAAATTTCAATTAGACAATTTCAGAGTCATCAAAGCTAGGACGTTGCAATGGATCTATGAAGCAAAAAAAAAGCTCAGATTTTTTTTACCTAAAAGCAAAAGTTTGATTCATCGAATCATTCTGTGTGTTGCAAAGGCTAATTTGTATTGTTCTTTAGGCTTTAGCTGAAGTCCATCTTCTTCCGTCGATGATGGATAAGAGGACATCGGCCCACTCGAGACTGGATATTTGGCAGTCTCAATTCAACCTAGTGACTGCTGTTTCCTTACTCTACACTTCAAGAAGGTTAATTTATACCCTAATGCGAGTATAGTTCGCAAAATCAGAGATTAAAATGTTCGACCCTCGAGATCATATTTACTACTAATAGATGTGGAAATATCGACTGAACGTAGTTGTGCCTAGTTACATGGCCCTTGCTTCACGAAACCACGTTATAAAGCATATACTTACAGATATTCATTCTCCGTTGCTATGTATTTTCTTTTTTTGTGTTTGGTCGCACCTTTGTTATGTATCAACCCAGTGACTTTTACATGTATATCATTGGTGATTGTTTGTCGACTTGAATGCTGTTACCCTTCTCCACAAATTTACTTGACTTTTTTCCGTAGAGTTTTTGGATGGTTTTCTTATTCGCATATCTCTAAATATCATTTTCATTCAATTTTTTTTTAATTTTTCTGTGACTAGGATGATTTGACGGATATGATCTATATTTAAAATAAGTGGATTCCAAAAGAAAGAAGCAAAACTAAATGATATATAGGTATGTTATGCTTCAAATAGTTCTAATGTTTCAATTTTATCTGAACCACAACATTTAAATAAAAAATCATAACTATTGAAAATATGTCTCATAAATTCGAAAGGGAAACAATTAAGTAGGTTTTCTAATTTGAAGAGGTTTCCAAATTACTATCCTAATTTCACCAGGTTTCCTAAAAGGAAGTTTTCCATTTGGATCCAACTCTTATATATATAAGTGTCCAAGAATCTGGAGACTTATAAATATTGAAGATAATCATACAGAAAAATATCAATGTCTAGATTCTAGAAATATCTCTGTTATACAAAGCTCGAGCAGTAGCAAAAATATATGTCAAAAGAAAAGTACAGATTTCAACACAGAAAATTATTAAATAAATAAAATTAAATAAAAGCACGAACATTAAGAATTATAAATAAGCCGTAAGCAATATATAAGATGAAAAGAAGAACTATCAGTGTGTATGGGATAAAAGGGCAAAACAGTAAAAAGAAGTAAGGATATATAACAGAAACAGAAAAATGCTTTAAAATAAATTACAGACCATCCACAGGCAATTTGACCTGCCGTTTGTGGGGTATGTAAATGTAAATGCAAGAATGATATTGAAGGAAAATGACTGTTATTTAAATAAAGAGGAAAGATCACAACAGCATTATATTACATCAAAAGAAAAGAAATATAAGTGCATAAACTTTCGTAAAAAACCTTTCTATCCTCAGATCATGAGAGAGATCTAGAATATAAGGTGATACAGGGATGAAATGGGTATGGAAAAGAATAGATCTAAAATGTCTTTTTGTATAGCAATTTGGGTAGCTTTGAGATTTTGTATCTCTTCCTTTTGCTTATTGATTTCATTGGTAAGTTCACTTATAGAAACGGGTTTAAAACTTGCTTCTTTGGCTTTTCCCAAAATGGTAGAAATATTATAAGGATTGTCAGTTTGAAAAAGTAGATTTAGAAAACGGTTTTGGATTTTGAAAATTATTCAAATATTTTATTTTTGTTTCTGGATCAGTGATTTGATCAAAGGTTTGCAAAAGAATTTCTTCTTCTTTTGTTAAAACATTTATTTCAAAATTGGTGTCATCTTCTTCTTCACTTAAACTGTTAAAGACATTCCTTGTTTGCATCTTGCTGATCCTTCTACTTTTAAAATTGTTGAAACCGATACTTCTGATATTGGATATGGGGGAATACTCAAGCAATCTAAAGACAATAAAGAACAAATTGTTCAATTTGTCTCCAAACATTGAAATGACTGCCAAAAGAATTATTCCACCATCAAAAAGGAAATCCTTGCTATCGTACTTATGGTATCAAAGCTAATGGGTAGATAAAGATACTCTTTATAAATTCATTCGCAGTTAAGACGATTTCCTTCGTGGAGATCTTTTCACAGAGATATCTGGATGTGTTTCAGGCAGTAAAGCCTAGTGGGGTAGTAAGTCCGTTGGTAAGCATCGCCGATATCTATTGAAAAGAAGAAAATAGTCTTTTGCAATGAACTTATTAAGAAGATCTGAGTCTTCTTCTAGTTCTTTTATCACAAATGTCCTCAGACGAAGAATCGAAAAATAGAGAATAAATTAATATAGAAGATTTCAATAAGTCTATTGAAAACTGGTTTATTCCTAAAGTTAAACTTGACAGAATTTATGAACATTCTAAATTCAAACTCTTTGATAATAATGACTATGTCATAGTTACTGAAGAAAGAAATATTCCTCTTTCTAATTCTTTTGCTTCAATACAATTTTTGAACAAAGATTCTATAAAAAAGCATTCCCAAAAATGGAATTACATGCATATAGGCTTGGTTCAGGTTGGTGCTAAGCCCCCAACCAAAGAAGGATTAGATACTTCTTTACTCATTGTTTTAAGAGATGCCAGACTTTTAAAATACGAAGAATCCATTCTTGGAGCTGTAGAAACCAGTCTTTGCAGTGGACCAATCCATTTTGATAGCCATCCTGGTCTTACTGTCTCCCTCAAAGACAAAAACATTTTAAAATCCCTCACTCTTCAAATAAAAACTCACAATTATTCTATTACTGAAGGTTCTATTCCAATAGCCATTATATGCAGAGTTTATTACAAAGTAATGAATTCTGCTTTGGTAGCAAAGTTTTTAAATTAAATTCCAATAGAGAAACCCTTCTTTTGCAAACCGATATTTCTAAAGCAAATATCACCATTCCAAGAACCATTCCTTGGAACCAAATAACCCTTTCTAATCAGTGGGAATTAGAAAACAGGATTCCCCAACAAATCATTCAAAATTCTGATCCTACCAATATTATCCAACATCCTGAGGGAAGAGTGACTATTCAATTTTCTAAAAGATCAATCAATATTTCTAGAAGATCTTGTGACATCAGATCTATTTCTTCTTGACATTCCACTTCCTCTCGAAGGTCTATTGATAATACTCCCAATATTCCTTTTAATAATCCTGAAGAAGCATCTGCTAGTGCACCTCCTTTTCCTAATATCAGTGGCATAGACAATAGGTCAGGAATTTCCAGACCAGTCTATCAACACAATACTAATTTTCCTGAATCCACTCCTTCTAAAATGGAAGATCCGAAAATCAATGTTTTAGAAATAGCTTTTGAACTTGATAGGATCCTTTTGAATAAAGAATTCAATTCTTCTGACAACACACTAATTAGAGAATGGTTCTTTGCAAATTTTCAAAAACAAGCACTTGAAATCAAAAAAGAGTATTATGATTATATGTATCAACATGAGATCGAAGTATTCTTCTTTGATTGGTTTGAAAATGAATTTCTAAAAGAAAAACAAATTTTTGTTCTTGATCAATTTTATAAATGGAAATTAGACGATGGCAATGTCATTGAATCTAATCATCCACCTCTCAGAAAGATCAAAATCGAACATCGAGAAGTTGAGATTATAGCTTCTCCTTTTAAAACCGCTTCTGAAATTGATTGTTGAACAAAACAACTTTTCTAATCAACATCTTCATACCATAGGAAAACAACTTGATCGAATTGAAAATCTTACTCAAAATAGTTTTCCACCCCCTTCTTTATCAAATACAAAGAAGGATCTGAAGCCACCACTCTTTAAAAATTTTGAGATTCCTAAGAATCCTAGCCTTGATTTTGCTAAAGCTTTGGAAGATAGGAGGAGACTCCTAAAGGGAAAAGTTGTGTTGATCCCTAAAAATCCCATAATTCTTGATACTCCTTTAATACAAAATCTAAGTGTCAAAGACACTCCTGATCGCACTGGAACTTCCAACCAGATCAATCTCTTAGATAAATCAGACACCGAGTCTATTCCTAAGGTAAATCGCATTGCTTGGAAAGATCTTCAGAAATTGTATTATTCTCGTGCCAGTCTACCTGATATTCTTTTAGAAGAAACATTTTCTAAAATGCAAAACAAATATTTTTATGATGCTATTTATGAATGGAACATTGATGGTGTTTTGAACAAAATCTTATAAATATTTTAACTCAAATGGTTATGCTTGCAAACACTTATAAAACAATTCTTGATACTTCTGATCATTCTGTTGCATATCTTTTAATAGCCGGATTCACTGGCCAGCTCAAAGGATGGTGGGACAACTACTTGAATAATAAGCAAAGGTCTCAGATTTTAAATGCCTATAAACGCGACCCCTTTGGTCAAAATATTCTTGATGATGATGATGATCAACCTATTCAAGATGCTGTCAATACTTTAATATTTTCCATATCTCATCATTTTTTTAGGAGACTCTTCTCATATTCTTGATAAAAACCAAGACCTTTTATCAAATATGAAGTGTAGATCCCTAGGAGAATTTAGGGAATACAAAGAAATATTTTTGCAAAGAGTTTTTCAAAGAACAGATTGTAACCAGTATTTTTGAAAAGAAAAATTTCTTATTGGTTTACCAAAACTTATAGGATAACAAGTTCGCGGCAAGATAAGGGAAGAATATGGAAATCACATTCCATATGACCACCTTTCTTATGATGAACTAACTTCCTATGTTTATAAAATCGGAACACAATTGTGTACTAATATTCGCCTCCAAAAACAGATCAAAAAGGAATAAAAACTTTCTAGAAAAGGATTAGGAGATTTTTGTGCCTAGTATGATCCGTCTTTTGATTCTTTTGATAAGTCCAAATGTTCAGGAACTTGTTCTTCCAAAAAGAAAGAGAAGAAAAAGTTTTTATAAGAAACCTTATAAGAAAAAGTTCAATAAAAATCTTTCAAAAAAGGAAGAAAAGGACGATTATAATAAAACCAAAAAACCCAAAAGGGATTTTAAAAAAATCACTTGCTACAATTGTGGTAAGAAAGGCCACACTTCTCCTTTTTGCAAAGTTGCCAAAAAGGTTAATGAACTAAATTTGGACGAAGAAACTATTTATTAGCTTAGCCAATTAATGGTTGAAACTGATTATAGTTCTTCCGATGAATCTAGTTCTGGAAAAGATTTACAGATTTGTGATTTAGAAACCTCTTCGTCTTCAACTTCAGAAAGTGAAGAAGAAGATGACACCAATTTTGAAATAAATGTTTTAACAAAAGAAGAAGAAATTCTTTTGCAAACCTATGATCAAATCACTGATCCAGAAACAAAAATAAAATATTTGAATAATTTTCAAAATCCAAAACCGTTTTCTAAATCTACTTTTCAAACTGACAATCCTTATAATATTTCTACCATTTTGGAAAAAGCCAAAAAAGCAAGTTTTAAACTCGTTTTTATAAGTGAACTTACCAATGAAATCAATAAGCAAAAGGAAGAGATGCAAAATCTCAAAGCTACCCAAATTGCTATGCAAAAAGACATTTTAGAAATAAAAATGAGAGATTTAAAAGGGAAACAAAAGGAAGAAAATAATATTCCCCAACTTCCTCCTTCTGATACAAATTTCCTTTTAATGCTTTATGAGATAACCACAAGAAAGTGGATTATCAACATTTCTATTAGAATTCAAAATTTTGTCTTAAATACTACAGCCCTTTTTGATACAGGTGCAGACCTTAACTGCATAAGAGAAGGTTTTATACCAACCAAATATTTTGAAAAAACTTCTCAGTCCCTCAAATCAGCATCGAGAAACAAATTAAATATAGAATTCAAAATTCCTGAAGCTGAGATTTTAAAAGATCAAATTTCTTTTAAAACTCCTTTTCTTCTTGTGAAAAATATTAAGCAAAATGTCATCTTAGGATCTCCATTTATCAACTTACTCCAACCTTTTAAAGTTTCTGAAAAAGGAATTGAAACAAAAACCCTAGGAAAAAGGATATGTTTTGATTTCATTTCAAAACCTCAAACCAGGAATTTAAATACTCTTCAAGAACAATCCATTTCTGAAATAAATTGTATAATTCAGGATAAGGAAAAACATCTCCAATTTCTTAAAGAAGATCTTGAGTACAAAAGGATTGATAAGAATCTTTCTGAAGCAAGTCTTCAAAAAAGGATCTCTTCTCTTGAAAACCAAATCAAGGATTCCATATGTTTTAATATTCCAAATGCTTTCTTGGCTCGAAAGAGTCATATTGTTGATTTACCTTATGAACCAGAATTTTCTTAAAAAGACATTCCTACAAAAGTTAGACCTTCTCAAATGAATCACGAAGTTCTAAATTTCTGTAAAGAAGAAATACAAGAACTTCTTGAGAAGAAGCTTATTAGGAAGAGCCAATCTCCTTGGAGTTGCTCTGCTTTCTATGTCAACAAAAATGCTAAACTAGAAAGAGGAGTCTCAAGATTGGTAATAAATTATAAACCTTTGAATACATCTTTGAAATGGATAAGATATCCCATTCCAAACAAAAAGGATTTGTTGAATAGACTTTATGATGCAAAAATCTTTTCAAAATTTGATATGAAATCAGGCTTTTGGCAAATCCAAATTAGCGAAAAGAAAAGGTATAAAACAGCATTTATTGTCCCTTTTGGCCAATATGAGTGGAATGTCATGCCTTTTGGTCTAAAAAATGCTCATTCTGAATTCCAAAGGATTATGAATGATATTTTCAATCATTGTTCTGACTAAATTATTGTCTATATTGATGACGTTTTGATATTTTCCACTTCTATAGAAAAACATTTTAAGCACATCAACCATTTCATTAATGTGGTAAAAAAGAATGGTTTGGTAGTTTCACCTACCAAGATATCTCTTTTTAAAATAAGAATACATTTTCTAGGGCATTACATTCACCAAGGAACCATTATTCCTATAGAGAGATCAATAGTCTTTTCTGAAAAATTTCCTGATGAAATCAGGGACAAAACCCAGTTGCAAAGATTTCTTGGAAGTTTAAATTATATTATTGAATTCTTTCTTCGTATCCATATAATTTGCAAACCACTTCACCAGAGGCTTAGAAAAGATCATCCACCATGGACACAAGTCCATACTGATATTGTGAGACAGATCAAACGAACTGTCAAGGACATTCCTTATTTGCATCTTGCTGATCCTTCTGCTTTTAAAATTGTTGAAACTGATACTTCTGATATTGGATATGGGGGAATACTCAAGCAATTTAAAGACAATAAAGAACAAATTGTTCAATTTGTCTCCAAAAATTGAAATGACTGCCAAAAGAATTATTCCACCATCAAAAAGGAAATCCTTGCTATTGTACTTTCTATTTCTAAATTTCAAGGTGACCTTTTGAATCAAAATTTTTTATTAAGAATTGATTGCAAATCTGCAAAAGACATTTTGCAGAAAGATGTTCAAAATATTGCTTCTAAACAAATCTTTGCCAGATGGCAAGCCATTTTATCTATTTTTGATTTTGACATAGAATTCATAAATGGTTCTTCAAATTCACTCCCAGATTTTCTCACTAGAGAATTTTTACAGGGAAAATGCCTCCAAAACCTCCTGGCAAACCCACAAGAAGGGATAAAGGAAAACAAGTTGCGAAAGCATCTCCCGAAAAGAAACCCTATGGCCTGACTAACATCAGAACTTGGCTACAGGCTGCTCAACAACCACCAAACATTACAACCATTTCTAGTCAAGCCACCGTTTCTAGCCAAACCAAAAAGGAGCCCCTTTCTCTTATAAAAAATCCTTCTGATTTGATAACCCAATTGTCTTCGGAACAAGCTATGCAGCTTCTCCAGCAGGCTTTTAATACTCAACCTCAGCCTTCAATGGCCATAGTCAATCCAGATCCGTCTCCCATTACCACTCAAAAGACAAAAGGGAAGACAATTTCTAGCGAGGTGGTTATTCAGTCTATCCAGACTACCCCTCCAAAATCAAAATTTGTTCATAAAACAATATTTCAAAATATTTGTAATGTTGAAAATGGTTTTTACGATGAAAACCCATATGTTTTTGCTAAAAACTTATTTTCTGAAAACTTTTTATATAAACCTTATGATATTTACAAAACAAGGGAATTTTATGAGGCAATCCTAGAGGAAACTAAGTCTGTTACATTCAGACATTTTGCAAATAAAGGCCATGTGAATTACTCCACGGCCAGGATACACAGGGTCATTCACCCTTCCCAATGGAAACCTAACCTCTTAACCTTGAAAAAATTCAATAATTCTGATTCCCTTCTATACAGAAAATCCTTTTTATATTTTGACTATCAACAAGTATGGTGGAATACTTTTTGGAGAAAGAATGCCAACAACACTCATACCTGGCTATTCTTTTTTGAAAGTTTTGATATCAAATCCACTCCATATTGATTCATTAGATGGTGGGAACATTTTGGGTCAGAAGGAGATATCATTCATCCAAAAATCCGACCTGATTATGAACTTTTCCTCGAAAAATTCATCCCACTTCTTTATGAGAAAAACTTTCCTAAATTGATGCTCTTCTTTTGTTATTTTGGAGTATCTTGGGTCTTAGGATGGTATTTTGATTATAGAAAAGTCGTTGAAATAGGCATCTCCATCCTCATAAGACGATTCAAAGTCAAATGGTGAGATAGTTTTAAATTTTTTGACAGAGTCACCAAAAAAGCCGTATCAGATTGGCTAATTTCTAGGGGTTCTATCCCCATCAGTTCTGATAATATCACCCCTTTTTTGCATGATAAAGGCTTTGTCCTCTCTAAATTAGCTTCAGCCCAATCACACCAACAATTGGCTGGAATGTTGAAGCAAGCCCTTTCTGAAATTGAAGACTCTGAATCCTCCCGCTCTCATCACAGTGGAAATTCCAATGAAGATGATTGTTATGGAATCCTTCCAAGGATCCCATGGGGAGATGTTGCTGAACAAGAAGAGGATGAGGCGAAAGACCTGTCCAAACCATGACAAAAGGCGCCAAAAAACTCCTGCCAATTTTCATCATTTCTAAAGGAGTCTGCCAGCTTTTCTTTTCAATATTTCATTATTATGTTCGGTTACTGTTCACTGTAACACTGTGCACTTACCGCTACAGTACTACCCGTGAGTTATTTCTACAGGAGCCCGATCTTTCTATAAAAGGACCTCATTCTTTTAAACAAAACACACCTTCGACCATCACCCCTTCAGAGAACCTCTCTGAGCTTCCAAACCTCTCTCTTTTCTAAGCCATTCATAATCTCTTCTGAAACTCTCTCCGGTCCTTCATTGGAGAATAAAGAAGAAGTTGCAACTTTTCTATAATCAGTAAGTTCTCATTTCCATAACCTTTTGTAACACATACCAGATCTTAGTTTCCTTTTGAGAGATATAGTCTGCAGACAATTCTGCTAGAACTATTCTCAGGAAACATAAAGTTCTACTCGGAACTTCATAAGATCTATTCCTTTTCCATACCCATTTCATCCCTGTATCACCTTATATTCCATATCTCTCTAATGATATGAGGATAAAAAGGTTTTTTACGAAAGTTTATGCACTTGTATTTCTTTTCTTTTGATGTAATATAATGTTGTTGTAATCTTTCCTCTTTATTTAAATAACAGTCATTTTCCTTCAATATCCTTCTTGCATTTATATTTACATACCCCCACAAACGGCAGGTCGAATTGCCTATGGATGGTCTGTAATTTATTTTAAAGCATTTCTCTGTTTCTGTTATATATCCTTACTTCTTTTTACTGTTTTGCCCTTTTATCCCATACACCACCTACATGGTTGGTTTAAAAGTACCGATAGTTCTTCTTTTCATCTTATATATTGCTTACGGCTTATTTATACTTCTTAATGTTCGTGCTTTTATTTAATTTTATTTATTTAATAATTTTCTATGTTGAAATTTGTACTTTTCTTTTAACATATATTTTTGCTACTACTCGAGCATTGTATAACAGAGATATTTCTAGAATCTAGACATTGATATTTTTTTGTATTATTATCTTCAATATTTATAAGTCTCTAGATCATTGAACACTTATGATATATATATATATATATATATATATATATATATATAAGAAGTGTCTTCGTAGTGACGAGTATCCAAGAAGCGATTTCTTGTAAATTACACCCTGAAGTAATTCAAGAGTATTGGAGCCAATAAATATAGTGGCAAGATTTGTGAATTTCTTTATGAGATTAAGATATTATATCGTGAGCAATTATGGGGTTAAATATTATGTGAGTTATTAAGTGTAATTAGACGGTTGGGGTTAATAGCTATTCACGCGTCGAAAGACTAAATTAGCACCAATATAAAATGTTTAGGACTGAATTGACATCAATGCAAAAGGTTTAGGACTGAATTGACACCAATGCAAAATGTTTAGGACTAAATTGACACAAAAAAGATTTGGGACTAAATTGACACAAATACAAAAGGTTTATGACTTTTTTAACATTTTTCTTCAATTAAAGCTGACGCTGCTATGTCCAATGCTAGCACCCTCCGTCATCCTTACTCGTCCATGGCTGGTGCTTCCCGATCTAGAGCCATGGCCACGAGTGACAACGGTTCGTTTGGTGCCGGCGGCCATGAAGAGGTAGCACGGTCGGACCGGGAAGGGGTGGAGATGCTGGGGGATGGAGGATAGAGTGTAATAATGTCAACTCTGAGGAGTGGCTTGCGTTGACAGCTAGTGACGCGGGAAGGGATGGTGATGTTGGCCGGATGGGGCAGTGCTCTGTGATGGAGGAGGAAGCATGGACCGCCAAGGAGGATAAGCATATCGATAGAGGAAGGAAGAAAGAAAGAAAGAAAGAAAATCAGTTTTTTGTTTTTAAAGTTTAATTCCACCTCAGCTGACACAAGTTGAATATAAACGTAACCGATTGACGTGATGTTTTGTAACTACTGAAATATTTTCACAAGTCCAAGAGGAACGATACATACTACATTCACTGCGTCATAATTTTTTTTCGAATGATCTTTAACTCTTTCTAGATTTTGTGCGATTGACTTTGCGTGAGATGGGGACCCAACCCGATCCGATTCCCCCCGTTTCTCACATTTTTCCTCATCTTTTCTGGATGCATGCATGGCGTGCGCCCGGTGTTCGACTAGCCGGCCCTGAATTTTCCACGTCCACAATGACTAATTGCCATTGATTTGTCACCAAAAGTCGCGACTAAAATTCGTGCTACGCCACGATGTCTCTGGAGCAGAAACTATCGGAGGCAGGCGTCGCTCCTTCCCTTAATTCCTTTTTGGCTATTGGCCTAAGCAAAGTTTCAAAGGGTGGGAACGCGAAAAGTACCACCAACCAGCACCGACGGGACGAGACATATAATGAGTTCGGTGATGGAGCAACATGCTTCTCGTTGAACAGTAAATCATACTTGACGACATGCTACAGAGGCGCACGTAACTTAGTTTTTTTACATTTGAAATTGAACAGCAGGGTAGATAGCGTTTTGTCAAGTTCTTGACGTCGCCACCCTCTACCTACTTTTGAAAATGACACGGATCTAAACACCGTGCGTCCTAGCTTGCGGATTTGACCGGGGTCAATTCTTGACATCAAAAGCGACGCTTTTGCCGCTGCTTCCAAATTCTACTCCTAACCTTGACAACATGCCTTCATCGGCACCGCTACGTCTGACGGACTTGTGGTGACGGAGCTGGTTCTTGAATTTTCTTGGCCTCCTCTTTCCTTTGTCGCCTCGAGCCCGAGCTCGTTCTCCAGGTACTGCAGCCAGCTCAGGTTCTCGTCCTCTGCGGAAACCCCTTCTCCGGGCCTCGGGCCGTCCTGTCCGGCGTCAGCTTTGTGGACCGAGCACGGTTCCAAGCTATCCAACATGTTCCAAAATTCGTCATCACACTCGAACGGGATGTCTATTGTGAAGTTGCCCAACTCGTTATTGTTATTATCTGGTTTGTTCACTTCTTCCAGCTCCAATGCGCCTCGCGCATCGTAAGGGCTGTTGAAGCTGAAGAACGAATCCATCTGCTCTTCCGCGATCGGACTATCCACTCGAACAGAGTCCTTCAGACAAGCCGGTTCATTGGAGCCGGAAAAGGTGAATGACTGATCTTTGGAGTCCTTGTTATCAGGCATGCGTTCGGCTAATATCTCTTGGACTTCTTGAGCGTCATCGGGGATTGGCGGCGGCACCACGCCATCCTGACCACAAGATTTCACATCCAGAGGACCTTGACCCATTGAGTGTTTGAGGTCCACCTGCGCATTCCTGTCGACACAGGCATGGGACACGAGCGAAGATGCAGAGGAAGACGAGGACGAGGAGCTAATGGAGGATTCGTGCTTCGACCGGTCAAGGCCCTTACCGGCCAAACGTTTCTTCAAATGAGTGTTCCACACATTCTTGATCTCATTGTCAGTCCTTCCAGGCAAATGTGATGCAATTTTAGACCATCTGCCCATTCAATCATTCAAAAGCATAAGGAGTCACAACAAAATATACAGTAAAAGATTAAGCCGTACCTAATCTAACTACTTATTAATGAGATTACAAATGCATAATTTGAAGATTACTTGTTTCCCAGCAAGTGGTGTAATTGAAGGATGGTGTCCTCTTCCTCTTTCGTGAAATTCCCTCGCTTCACGTCTGGCCGCAGGTAGTTAATCCACCTCAGTCGACAACTTTTCCCGCATCGCAACAGTCCTGATGCATCCAACATGAGAAATTATATCCCACTAGGCAAATTTAAGTTGTCTCGAACTCTCTTACTGTCTCTGCAACATATCTCTATAATTTTTCGAGACACTACACTTATAAAATACATCTCAGGAAACTAATTTAACATTCGCGATGGCTTGTCGCGATCTTAGGGAGATAAAATGGCCGGTTAATTTTCATGATGTCAAATCTTCTAAGCTTATTGTATTGCATCCCGTTTATTCTTGTTCACACCAACATGTCAAACACGAGTAGACTTTCTTTACAGCAATAACGCAGGGCATGCTTTTCAAAACGTCATGCGACTCTAGAACCCCCTGTTGTTTATGTATTAAGTCATATACTGATAGCAATTGCAAAGTACATGCAGGTTCACGCTATTCAAAGTTAACACTGTTCTTCTCCATTTTTATTTTTATTTTATTTTTTGGATAACTGCTACTCTCCTTAAGGAAAATAAAGATATCCCGGTTGACTAAATGAATCTGCGTTACTTAGGTAGGTAAACAAAGGACCATTTGCTAAATTTCCCCATAAAACCAAAGAACAAGTGGGAGGACCAGTGCAATAAAGGCATCGATTGTCAGCTGACTAGTGTTTGTCCGTTCCTAAATAATCTTGGCTAATCACATTTTTCCCGATGTACGACTGCCATTCCATCCCGATGTAGCAAAAATAGACCTCCCACCACCCAGAAAAGGAAAGAGAGAGAGAGAGAGAGAGAGAGAGAGAGAGAGAGAGAGAGAGAGAGAGAGAGAGAAAAGAAATGCGATCAAGAGAAGATGCTATATTCTGAACTAATAACACAAATATCTGAAGAACCTGAAGAACTCTTGATGGAAAGAAGATGCTTGAAGAACTGGTGCAAATTGCATGGGGGGCAAGGGGTCCTTAAAAGAACTGCATGGCTTCCACTGCATGTACAGTCTTGAATTCCTCTCATATGTGCAGGCCAGCAATGAGGTTTACCAAAGGATTGTGGTTGTATATGAATAAGATTACGCTCAAAAGCAGGTCTCTCTCTCACTTTTTTTTTAATTCTATGTTGTGGGTATCAAATTCAAAGACTTGTGTTGGGAGGAATCAGGCCCACTAAATAACCCCTTTTTTATTTTTTTTTTATTTTTGGGTTGAATGGTTTATATAGACTTGATTGGTCTAAAAAAAAGTAAAAGATGGACCCACAAAAACGATCCTTAAGTTGGCAGATGCGTCTCAAACCAGCATTCCTCCGGTAACACGCTGATCATGCGAAACTTCAAATGTTAAATCCTACAGACTCAGGCTGGCTAAATGAGATTATTAACACCCAAAATGATCATTTCTTGTAGATAATATGCCGAAATTAGCTATCTATAATCAAAGTACTGCAAGATACCGACTTTGTACTGTTATGGAAAAAAATCATCAATATATGGAAATCTAATTAATCGAGAAACTCGAACATGATTACATCATGGTGAGTGAGCAGTGATTTGAAACTGGGAAGCTATTATCGGCAAAAATCCATCATTAAGATAAAAACAAAGACAAATCATTACGTTACTTTCAGAGAGAGGGAGAGAGACTCAACCTGCTTGTTTAGGAAGAGCACGCCAGTTTTCATGGCCATACTTCTGGATGAAAGAGATGAGCCTTGAGTCCTCAGCTGGACTCCATGGACCTCTCTTCACTTGGCTCTTGTCGCAACATGGTGCTCGTCCCTTTCCCATCTCTCCCACTCCCTCCAGCCTAGGAGATAATGAGGTTGAAGATGAAGATGAAGCTGCAGACGGAGATTTTTTTATGTACAAACTCTCTGTGAGGGAGCTAGAGACACACTGCACAAGAGAAACCTTCCAAGTTTTCTCTTCACTTGTCACCACCTTCTCGCCATTTTATACAAATGGAGAGAGAGGGGATGGATGAGGATCGATAAGGATGGTGATGATGCCCAAACAAGTGTCGATGCCTTCATATATGGGAGGTGTAGGTTTCCTGTGAAGTGGTAATAAATAGGAAGGAGATCCAGCGAATTGACCAGAGCTATATCTCTATCCCTTATTATAAAGCAGTCTTTGATTATCAATTAATAAATTAATAAATAATTCTTGGGTTTTGTTTCAACGACCTGTTGTGCTGTACAATACACTGTACATAAATCATCTGCACCACGGTCTTCCGTCTCAGTGTTTTTTCTACACAAGTCATTCATGCAGGATTTGGGGACTTGTCTTTTTCTGCAAGAAAGAGAATATCTTCTCTTTTTTCTCACCATTGAATATATGAGCAAGGTTGCTCTTTAAATCCGTCATAATGGGAGATGCTAGATTAATTTAATCTACTCTGACAACATGTGGACACGCATTTACATGTGTGCCAGAATGGGCATTTGAAAGATTAAAGAGCACCATTTTAGGGCAAAAGATTTGAACCATTTTATAATGAAATGGAATCAATGACGGAGAAATTTTCTAATTAGTCATAAATCTTGCATGCGAATATTAATTCAGTCCCAAACTTTTCAATTTTATCAATATAATACTAAATCTTTGTGCAAAATTTCAATGTAACCATTCCGGTTAAGTTTCGCCGAAAATTGCAACTTACGTGCTAAAGTCGTGCAACTTGCGTGCTAAAATTGTGCAACTTGCGTGTGCACACTAATCTTATTGTTTAAATACAGCAAAAGCCCCATTTTCCCTATAATTTGATAAATTATAATTTCTTCTAGGTTCCAGTGGCTTCCATCATCGAGGAGTAGTGCCCTATGAAATAGTAAAAACTAGGAAGGAGATCCTGGAATATTGACCCGTGAGTTATATCTCTATCCCTTGAAATGGTCCTCAACTGTTAACTATTAATGGATTCTTGGATTTTGTTTCAATGCCTGTTGTGTGGTACACCTTCCATGAATCAAGTGCGCCAGAGTCTTCCCTCTCAGTGTTTTTTCTACACTAGTAATTCATGCAAGGGCTGGAGAATTGTCCTTTTTGATAAGAAAGATGATATTCTTTTCATTTTTCTTGCAAGGCCATTTATTATCTGATCTAGATTTCTCTTGGGTTCCTCGTAATAGAAGACTACTTTAGAGCAATTTGATTTATAATTGGGTGTTAGCTCTCTTCTCGGTAATAATCTCCGACCAATGAAATTCATCTCGTCATTTTCATTAGTTCATCCATTTGATTTCCTCATAGGCCAGGAGAATAATCGCTTTCCAAAGAAATTGAACCTAGACAAAACTTTTAAGCATTTCACAAAAGGAGGGGCATTTGGTGAGAGCATTCTTTTGAGGGAGTGACTTGGGGAAGAAAGTGAGTGATCTTACCTCATCCGCTACTTTTTTTTATCTTAGTCGGTGTTTTAATTAGAAAGAAGGAATTTCCTCAAATAGTTGATTGGAGACCTTTGTCTGGTGAAGCAATATCCTTTAAAGCAGTCTTTGTTTAGACCATTATTTAGTGGACAACTCGGACAATGCCGGGACATAAAAAATTAAAAGCTCACCATGTATAAATTGATGTGTCGGATTTTTATTTAGTTTTTGAACGTACATGACACAACCTTATTTTTTTGAATATCAATTTGGATTAGTCGCATCACTTTGACGAAATAATTTTCTCATGTAATTTTTTACTCGTGATCTAATTTGACAAAAAGTACTCATTCCTTAACGATAGAATAAAAGGTAATGAGATTTACATGCTAAAACTGGCAATTTGTGCACAGTTGCTAATGCCATTTTTCAATGACATTAAAAGCTCTATCTCCTTTCAAAAACTTAATAAGTTTGTGCATAGATGCTAATGCTATGCGTCCTATACTTTTCTCATCATATTATATTATAAAAGAAAGATGACATCTTACTTTAAGGAATTTCAATATTTTTTCTTTCAAAAATATTGATAGTATTTATTATTCAATTGTTGTATCCATGGACAAATTATATATGTTAATTATTGTCTAATGATAAAAATAATCAAATTATGAACTCTGCATAACTCCCCGTCAACTTCCTTAGTTTTTATATATGTGAAACTCTTGATTAATTTTAATAGTTTGATAAAATTCACATTCATTATAAATGAGTGACGGATAATCAAATTTACGTGCTAAAAACGTGCAGTTTATATGTGCAGGCTACTATCATTTTCTAATAATAATAGAAGCTTTATTTTTCTCTAATAAATTATAATTTTTTTCATATTACTTCCGGCTTCTATCGTTCTTCTACATGGGATAAGTAGATTGCCTACGAAATGGTAATACATAGGAACAAGATCCCGCAATACTACGCCACAAGTTAGATCTCTATCTCTTAAAATGGTCTTCAACTATTGATTATCAATTAATTCTTGGCTTTTGTTTCAATGCCCTATTGTATAGGTGCTGTTCACAAATCAAGTGAACCCCAGTGTGTTCCCTCTTAGTGTTTTCTCTACACAAGTAATTCATGAAAGATTTCGAGAATTGTCTTTTATGGGAAGAAAGATAATATCTTCTCATTTCTCTTGCTGGGCCATTTATTATTTGAGCTAGTATTCTCTTGAATTTCTCGTATGGAAGATACTTTAGGTTAATTTAATTTATATATGGGCACTCTTTTCTTGGTGATAATCTCCAACCAATGAAAATATCGCGCCATTTTTCATTAGTTCCACCATCCTCTTGTTATCTAGTGCACAACTTGACAATCTTTGGAGACATAAAAGACTCAACATGTATAGATTAATATGTCGGATTTTGTTTTGTTTTCGAACATACATGACCTTATTTATTTAAATATCTACTTGGATAATTTGTCACGTCATTTTCATGAAATAATTTGCTAATGTAATTTTACATGCGTTCTCTAACTATGGCTCTTTGACTCCACATTATGTATTCAATAGATGATGTCTAAACAGGTCTTACTGTGCATATGGATGTGATACACACTAATATAATTGCTGAGATGGATCGGGGTCCGAGCAGTCTTTTCCCTTATTATTTCCATATAAACCAAATTTTATCTTGGGAAGATTAGTAATCTACTTTGCGAAAGGGAAATATTTGCCGAGAAACTTAAGTTTATGAATAAGTTGCAATCATCACCGTTGAGCGGATAATCTTTATTTTTAGTCATTTATGTCAATTTCTTTCACTTAATCCACCTATTGGGCGCTGGTAGAACTCTCCCAAATGGGTAGCATTCCCTTTACTTCCCAATTGGGTAGCATTCCCTTTACTTGCATGTTATAATATTTAAATAGGATTTTATTTTATCTTTCCAAAGTACTCTCAATTACTTGTAAAAAATATTAATTAACATAAATAAAATCTGATGATGATTTCTACGTAACAACATGTTGTCTTCATTAGTTTTATTTCTCTAAGTTATTCAGTCTAAAACTTTTGGTTAATGTTGATAATTTCATAGAAATCTCATTCCTTAAAATTCAAAGAAAAGATAATTAGATTTACGTGCAAAAATCGTGCAATTTGTTCTTTCAATAACAGTCAAAGCTCTATCTCTTTCTACAATTAAATAAATTATATTCCCTCTATCACTACTAGCTTCCATCACCATTTACGTACCGCATATATCTTCTTAAATTTCATACATGCATCGAGCATGCGTGTATGCTAGTCCTTAATTAAAGAAAATGATCAATAAGTACACCCCCTTTTACTGACAAAGTTATCTATTTGAAATTTAATTTATCACTTACAAGAATCATGTCACTTTTTCATGAGATTGATCATTCTGACCATATATAATTTTATAAAATCACTGCCAATTCACTTAAAATTTTAAATATTAAAATAAATACATGGTTTTTATTAATGTGCACTATACCAATATTCCTCGTTGTAGGTTTGGAGTTTCCCTAAGAATGGAACTTGAAAATTGATTAGAAAGTTGAGAGACAAACGAAAGGTGTTGGATAAAATTTTGTAGGATCATTACTAAAATTTTTAAAAGCTTCCTAGTGGTCCCACAATTCTACGTGGCCTTTTTGGAGCGTCCAACTAACGCAAGAAGTTATTGTAGTGCCACCGTTCCATCTGATTCAGTGTTTACTTGTAAATGCAAGAGTAAAGAGCTAGCTACGCCCTTTGGATGGTCTTGTCAATTTTTTTTTTTTTGTTTTTGGTTGGATTTTCTTGTTAACAACTAAAAAAGAAATATCCTTATTTTCAATAGACTCTTTCTTGTGTCATTAGTAATCAATGGATTAAAAGTTAAAACATTTCATTACTAAGACTTTGTTTATTTTTATGAAAAATATTTCCAAGAAAATGGCAATATTTTCCGCGGTTGAAATTTGAAAATAACCGGAAATTATTTTCTGACGTTGAAAAGGATAACCTAATTTCATTTTCCTAATAGACATGCACTATTGAGGAGCTAGTGACTTGGCCATGGCAGCCGGGGAACCGGCCATGGGCAATGAGGTCCTAGGCCTTGCCTTGTTGGACACAAGCCTGGCCTCAATGGACCTAAGCCCCTAATACCTAAGCCTGGGCTCGACCTTTATGGACCTAGGCACAGACATTAGGGTCTCGGGTTATGCCTTGATGGACTTCGGCACAGCACCGGAGACTTGAGCCTGAGCGTGAGGTCCTTGGCCTAGCTTGGCCTCTGTCGACTCAAGCCAAGCCTCCATAGTACTCGGCCCAGGTGACGAGGATCTAGGCATGGACACCAATGTCTTGGGCCCGACATCTAAGGACTTGGGCCAAGAAGCCGAGTAAAGGTACCGGGGTCCCAAGTCTAGTCTCTGTGAACTAGAGTCAGGGTGCCAAGGTCCCAAGCATAAGTGTTGGTGTCCCGATCCTAACCTTTATAGACTCGGGCCCAACACCAGGGTTCTAGGCCCGATTGCTCGGCCTCTATGGACTTGGGCCAAGCCTGAGCTTTGGGGAATCAAGCTTGGGCGTCGGGGTCTTGGACCTGGCCTCTTTGTAGCCCAGCCTAACTGCGATGGTCTCGACCTCGACCTCTATACTCGAGCTACTAAAGACGCTGGAACGGGCATGGGGGTTCCTATGCCCAAGTGCAAAGCCTATGTTCCAAGCCGATGTCTAGTCATATTTTGAAAAATAATTTTCGATTTTTTAAAAAGAAAGTCATTTTCTTGAATTTAAGTATAGGTTTTCCGTTGGTTAGGAAAATATTTTCTATTGACTCAATTTTCTATGCAATCCAAAAGCTGGAAAAGCCGGAAAATGTTTTCCTAAAAAAGTTTTCTGCAAAATAAATAGAGCAAAGCGTAACTTATATGTACCCGGAATAGTGGTAAGGCAATGACTGTACTGGTTTTCGTGCAACTCGACTAGTCCACCTTCTCAAGAGATTTTAAGGGCTTGCTCTTGCACATGGCCTTGTGCATCAAAATGTTTAACTCCTTAAAGTGCTTCCAATTTCAGCTGAACTCAATATTGTAGCAAGATAAGTAAACTCTCTTGTCATTCAAGTCAATACATTGATGGTATCAACTAAAAAAATGTATTTATTATTGACTAATATTTTGTGCATGCGTTCGATCATATAGCCCTACACTACATAAGTCCAGGCGGGTATTCGCTTCTCGAGCAATGTCATGTATATAAAAACATGACCATAAGATTGGGATACTAATTTAGTACGTCATATAATAGACGAAAAATAACTATTCAAATAAACAGGTCGTATGCAATGCTTAATAGCAATCCGTCGCACCCCTCAGCATATCAGTTTTACGAATCAATTTTAGTATACTTAACATTTCTCTTCTCCAAATTCTTATAAATGAGATTGTCAATAATCTTACGAAACAATGCTACAACAGTTCAATCGAGAGGTCGAAAAGATACGTAACAACATAAAGTGGCTTCCTTTGGATCACGCACTCCAATGTAAAACTGAGGCTAACATAGGTTGACCATCTCGTTAAGGATAAACCCAAAGGTCAAAACGTACTCTGCGTCTAGAATCACCTACCTAACAACAGAAGCAAACATAAACACGAGTCCAAACTGTGCTTTCCGACTCCGGCCTCGGAGGACAATTAGGTTTTATAAGAATCATGAAATCAAAAGATACGCCATACTAATTACCAACTTTTGTGCCAATAATCAATATAACAATTAAAGAATGAAAGAATTAGCAAGCTGCTTTTGTTAAGCCAAATTCAATCCTGCTATGGGTTAGCTAGGTATATATCAACATCCCTCGTTTGATTAAAGAATTGGAAAGGCACTTTCAATCCTCGCCCTGGTTGGTGAATCAACTCTTTTGTCTCTACATTGACAGGTTCAAAGTAACGGAGAAAGAAGTCGTGGAGGGGAGGTGACAAAGTTGGATCACATCTCTTACTTGTTTACGTAAATGTAGGTACGCAGTTCAGCCAAGAACGACGCTTTGAGCTCCCCTCTTTTTCTATTATGGTAGGGTCCCCTGTAGAGAAAAATAACATTTCATGTTTTGTCCACCCCTTTTTGTGGAAATTAGTATGAAATTGCCTCTTATTTCATCATGTATATATGTAAAGTCTCCAAATACCCGGATTCGTTAGAGTCCCTCTTGTAATACTCGTGAACGAAGCACACTGGGCGGGTGACAGGCGTGCTTCGATCTGATTCCATTTTTCACAATGGCAACTAGCCATTGCAAGGAATTTAGTTCTTACAAAGTAAATGCTCGAGTGTCCATGAATAGTATAATTGGAAAAATAAAGAAATGGTGCATGTATCCCTATATGTAAGATATAAATATGAAGAAATGTGACTGCTCATGATGCACATAGGTCTCTAGATCGATGGGGCCCGACACCAAAGTGGCTACGGAACTTGAAGAAACGCAAATTCAACGATCAACGCCAGTTGCACAAAAGTGAAAATTTTCTTCATCAATTGGAGGCACGATCGAGTAGCAGATACACCGCGAATGAAGTCATTCAGTGAACTAATCCCTTTGAATTAGAAACTCATCGGCATTTAATAGTTGCTCCTCCAGGAATGTCTAAAACGTGTCAATCGACTTCACTCGACGTTGATCGCTTTCACCAACAGTATAGAAATATCAAATTAAAGTTGGAATGTCTTGGAGCTATATTAGATTCAAAGCGTGCATGTCTGAATGACCGTACCCGTCCATATCAAAAGCCCCACGGTGGGAGAGGCTCGTGACAAAAACTTCAAGTCTAATGATTTAGGTGACCCTCCCAATACAGGGTAATTTAGAAAAATATCAGCAAGACTTCGGCTCCTCTATGTACTTTGCACTATTATTAGCTATGTTCGAATGTCCAACCTAGTGACGTGAGATACTTCAACGCCCTCTCTCTCATGTGTAAATCGGATTATGAACGACGCGTGGAATTCGACAAGCGATGTGGATACTTTAATAAATCATGAGGGGATGCCAAAATCCCTTGCCCCTATGCAATCTTGCGGGTCCAATCAATCTACCAACTCGCAAGTCTTTGATTAATTAATGTGCACGGATTCAAAGTCTTTTGTTAGGGAAGCTAACAATAATAATAATAAGCTGTGTGTTTTACCATTTCGATACCTAATCTTGAAATTAGCCCAAAAAGAAAAGTATAAAAAAAGGGAAGAAGAAGATACCTAATCTTGACATATGTTTGGGTCGGGTGGGTTATTAGGGCTCTCACTAACCGGTCTGACTTTCCAATTGACTACCAATCTGTAAAAGAGATTGTCCAGTACTAGCATGAGATCCCACAGTGCAATGATAACCTCTGCATGACGCCAATCTTATGTATTGCATATTAGATACGATTTTCTAGTCGTAAACACGGTTTCTGAATTTTCTAATCCTCTTCGTGCACGCGCGCGCACGGGTGGTTCATTGGGTTTGTCAAAGTTAAAACCAGTGTTGGTCTAAGACAATAACATTAATGTCCTTGTGCGCTGTCATTTCAGTTTTAGAATAGTCATTCTTCATAACTGCTAAACTTCAATTTTTCCACAGATCGTAACCATCCTCTAGATGACCCTTTTTTCTCCCTCCTCTTCTTTTTCCGATGCCTCTCCTCTGGATGGCTTACTTTGTAAGAAATAGAAGGTTCATATGACTCAGACAAGTCTTTGATTGATAATGAAAGCTGGATACCGTTTCGTACACATGAAAATTGCATGTTAGCAGACACCAATCTTATGTAATATATGTACTGTTCACGCGAGCGCACAGAGAGATATGCGGGATTTAACAGCTTCTTACATATTGTTTGTTGCCAAAGATGAGATCAAAGGCATTCTAAACAGTTAGATCATTTAAGTTAATTGACTGCCTAGTTCTTGTGATAACCTTGCGTGAATCAAATCTAAAATGAGGTCCATATCTTAACTAGCACGATAGTGTTAAGGAAAATTCCCAATAGATTTTGAAGTTGACAAAACTGTCTATGAGTGTTTTATAAGTCTGATAAATGCTTTGAAGTATTTTGATTCAGGAAGTTATTTTTGGAAGAAAAGCATATGTCAATCTTGATCTAGTTCGTGTTCAAATTGTCAAAGAACTTTAAGCAAAAGAGATTCAGACTCAGAACGAGAAAGTTCAAGCTCAGAATGAGAAGTTCAGACTTTACCTAAGACCCACACTAATCTAAGTTCTGAAATAGACGCAAACGCAGAAGTTATGCAGACGCAGATGCAGAAGTCTTTCAGATGCAGAAGCAAAACTCATTCAGAATGAAACATAACAGTTAGTGATCTGGTATGGATTTCACAGAAGGAAAGTTTTGATTGTTTCAATCTAAGGTTATAATTGATTGACAATCAAATACTATGACAAGTATGCATTATAACTGATAAAACTCTACTTATGGAAACCAATATTCTAATTGTATGGGCGACCAGAATCAGCGAGATTCAGATTTTATTAACCAACGGCTACTCAATCCATTTTATACAAATCTGTCCAAAGGTGAATATTGGAAGATGATCCTCTTAAGATTGTCCAACGGCTAGTTTGGAAGTGGAGGAGTATAAAAGGAGATCAACGAGGAGTAGAAGGAAGAAAACGAAATCAAGAATCAACAAGTCCAAAGTCTGAGCATACTCCTATTAAATCTCTTGTCTTTCGTGAGCTTAAACGTGTAATCATTTGAGAGGTGTAGACAGTGTTATAAGTGTGTGCTTAAGTGTGAGATAGTGTATTCTATCGGCTTGGTATAAGCAGCACCAGCTTTAGGGAGAAACGCTTGGGTTTAAGCGGCACAACTTGCTGTAACTTCTCATTGATTCGATTAATGGAATCCAGCCAGTAGGCAGTCAACGTGGGAGCATGGGCGTAAGCTTACTATAAGCCGAACCACTATAAACTTGTGTGCAGTTTTTCTATCCCTTATCTCTTACTTAACATAATGTACATCTAGAGCACTATCTAGATAATCTATTTTGAATCTGAATTTTATTCAGACTCAACTGTGGTTAATTATTTCTGCTTAAATAGATAAAAATTATTTTAGATCACCTATTTACCCCCCTCTATGTGATCCTTGCTAGCCACATCAATTGGTATCAAAGCAGGTTGCTTGTTTATTGAAGTGTGTTACTTCTGAGCTAACGATCTATATGGCTAGCTTGAGTGCTCCAAGTCTCATTGAAGGACAAAGCAACAACAGACCACCATATTTCGATGGCAAAGAATATAGTGTCTGGAAGAATAAGATGAAAGCATTCATCAAGTCAATTGATCACATGCAATGGGATGTTGTCATTAGAGGAATTAAACCTACACCTTCTACGTCTACTTCAAAAGAGAAGCAACATGAAAACAAATCAGCAGATCCTTCATTATCTCAAATTGAGATAACAAAAAGAGAAGCTTTAGATTCAAAAGCAATTTATTCATTCTATTGTGCTTTGTCACATGTTGAGTATAAGTAAATTGCTTCTTGTGAAGCAGCAAAGGACATCTAGGACACCTTCTACACCACATATGAAGGAACAGATTGAGCTAAGAAAACTTAGATCAATCTATTACTTGGTCAATATGAATCCTTCGGAATGAAGTCTGGAGAATCAGTTGCTGATATGTATGACAGATTTGCTGACGTAGTAAACGGTCTTGCATATCAAGGACAACCAGTCTCAGATGCGATGAAAGTCAACAAACTTTTGATATGACTGTCAAAGCAGTGGGATAATATTAAAACATCACTTTGAGAGATTCAAAGGATCATGCCTCTATCAGTGAATGAGCTAATTGGAACTCTTCAATCATATGAGACTGAACAACTAAATCAAGAAAATGAATCTAGAGGTAAAAAGTCAATTGCGTTAAAATCTAATATTGATTCTGATGAGACAGATTCTGAAGAAGATGAAGAAGACAATGATGAGGAGATGAAGTTGCTGATCAAAAGATTTCAACACCTTGTGAGAAAGAGAAGAAACTCCAAAGAGAAGAGGCCAACAAAGAAATCCGGAGAAAGAAAATATTTTAAGAACAGAGACGACAATGAAAGTAAGGATATGATATGTTTTGAGTGCAGGAAAATGGGTCACATAAAACCAAATTGTCCTTTATTCAAGAAAAGGAAAGGGAAATTCGAAAAGAAGAAGAAAGCTCTAAAGGCCGAAATGTAGAGTGACACAGAGTTTGAATCCAGCAACGATGAAATCCTTGAGCGGAGAAATCTATGCTTAATGGTGGACATTCAATTCAAAGAAGATGAGGTGATTTGTTCAGATCCTATTCTCGATGATGATGATCTTTTTGAAGAGTTACGCACGGAACATGAGAATGCGTTGAAGAAGATCTCCGAGTTGAAAAAGGAAGTCTCTAAATTGAAGCAACAAAATATTACGAATGAGAAAAGGATCATTGAGCTTGAAAAGGAGAATTCCTCTGTTGAGGAAGAGAAGGATATTTTGCAAATAGAAGTTGATTCCTATAAAGAAGAAATTCCGAAGATTTACAAAAAATTTGCTCTTGGCTCAAAGACATTAGAGCATGTTCTATCCATTCAAGTCCCCTATTATAACAAATCCAGCCTCGGTTTCGAAAATGAAAGTAAGATCAAGAATGACTTTCCGAAGGTCAAGGAGAGACTAAAGCACAGGCCTTCAATCCAATATTATAGAAATCATTTTGGTAAGCAATTTGTCAAGCCTATTGGATTTCAATATTACAATTGCTCAAACTCGAGTGATCACTATAAGCAACAATGTCCAACTGATTGGAAGAAATCCAAGACAATCAATTGGAGATTTGATGTTTCTTCTAACCAAAAAGGACCCAAGCAGATTTGGATACCAAAGAAAAGATGAGATTACCTTTCTTGCAGGGAATAAGGAAACAGAATTTGGTAAGCAAAGGTATATTTTTCAAATTCTAAATTTGCTTTGGATACATACTTTAAATATCTATGAACTCTCTTTGGACTTAACATTTTATCTCCATGCTCTGTTTTATTTTGACTTGAAATGGCATGTTTTACATCGTTGGTTGTGTTAGAAATGGCGTAATAAAAGTCAAGTTTATTTTGATGGATTTTGTAGATGAAATTTTATAAAAGAGATTGTTTGATATCTTATTGGAAATGAAATCTTTTTTATGGACTCATTATGTGTTCTTCGATATTGTCATGCCTTACAAAGAAATTTTTTTTTTGCGAGATATTGTTTTATTATGCATATTTCCCTTAAATACTCTACTGGGATGAGTTAGAAAAGTATCCTTAGGCTTCTATGAAATTTTCCTATTTTGCGTCTAACAAAAAGAAAGGATCCAAATACAAGGACACTAGAAAGGAAATGAGTTTATTGCAGACAATTATACAAAGGAAGCATGAATGCAAACCTATGCAAGTCATAATGCAATCAACGAAGGATCTCAAGTGATGAATTCTTTCTAAAGAGGAAAGGTATATTTTGAACATGCATGTTGAGATACAAATTGGTAATCTTTGTTGCCATGTGTGTAAGATATTGCATATATTTAATGCTTGAAATAGCTACATTTCTTTTGCGAAATTCGTTAATGTCATATAATCTTTATGCTTATGAGATTCACGCTTAAGGAAAATTCCTACAATCTTGAATCACTTGCTATATTCTTAGAAGATTTTTTTTAATTAGCAAGTTTGATCCGCAAATCAGAGCAAGGTATGTACATGACATTCTCTATATTTTGCAAAGATTATTATCTCTCTTACAAGTATTTGCAGGATGTAAAAGAATCTTTCCTTGTGAAGTTTGGAAAGCTTGATCCCACAATCGGGGAGATTCTGCAACATTTCCAAAGGATCGAAAATTTCTCCTTTATGCAATATTCTGACAAATTATTGGAGGCATGTCAAAACACGATGAGCAAATGCTTATGAAAGGATAAGTTGCTTTAGGTTTAAATATTTGATATTATCTTAATTGCTAAAGAAAAGGCATTACATATTATGTGAGATATTATATCTTTAATTGCAAATTTGTGCAAAAGGTTTGTTGAGTTTATACAGTTTGAATCCGAGACGAGCTTGATGGAAGAAAACAAATTTCTTTCTCGAATTTCAAAATGCAAACAAATGTAGGGGATGTTGCTTCTACAAAGAAAATGGCAAAAGGACACAAGAAGTGTCATGAGTTGTATATGAAGGATACTTTGGTGTCATAACTTTTTTCGGATCACTTTGGCACCAAGTCGGAGGAAAATAGATAACTTAAGTGCCAATTTGGTCGGAAATCCGACGTGACATTTTTTTATTAATTTTTGATGCCGACATGGCTCGCTGGAGGATGAGTCAACGTGTACAGTCAACATTTTTTATTTTAAATAACTTTTTTTCTTTTTTTCCTCTTCTTTCCTTTTTCCTTTCTTTTCTTTTTTTTCTTTTCTCCCCTTGCCAGCCGGTTGCCTATGGCTGGCCCGGCCACCGACGAAACCCAGGAAGGGCTGGCGAGGGTGGCCTTGTCCATGGCCGGCGAGGGGCGGTCTCGCCAGATCTGGGCGAGGCGACCCTCGCCGACGACAGGTAAGGTCACCCCTCGCCAGCCATGGGCGAGGGGCGGCCTCACCAGATCTGGGTGAGGAGACCCTCACCAGCGACTAGCGAGGCCGCCCCACGCCGGCCATGGGCAAAGGTCACCTCGCTAGTCACCGGCGAGGGTCTCCTCACCTAGATCTGGCGAGCTGCCCCTTGCCAGCCATGAACAAGGGGTAGCCTTGCCAATCGTTGGAGAGAGTCGCCTTCGCCCAGATCTGGCGAGGCTGCCCCTCGCTGGCCATGGGCGAGGGGCGGCCTAGCCAGATTTGGGCAAGGCGACCCTCACCCATGGTCGGCGAGGGGTGGCCTCCCCAGTGGCCGACGAGGGTCTCCTCGCCCAGATCTAGCGAGGTCGACCCTCGTCCATGGCTGGCCAGGGGCGGCCTCGCCTGTCACCAGTGAGAGTCGCCTGTCGTCGGCGAGGGTCGTCTCGCCCAGATTTAGCGAGAGTCGCCTAGCCCAAATCTAGCGAGGCCGCCCCTTGCCGGCCATGGGCAAGGCCGCCCTAGCCCAACCCTTCCTGGGCTTCGCCGGTGGCCAAACAAGCAGTTAGCCGACGAAGGGAGAAAAGAAAATAAAGGAAAAAGGAAAAAAAAGAAAAAAATTTATTTAAAATAAAAAAATGCTAACTGTACACACTAACTCATCCTCCGGCGAGCCACGTTAGTATCAGAAATTAATAAAAAAATACCACGTCGGATTTCCGGTCAAATTAGCACTTAAGTGATATCTTTTCCTTTGACTTGACACCAAAATAATCAGAAAAAAAGTTATGGCACCAAAGTGTCCTCCGTATACAACTTATGACATTTCTGATGTCCTTTTGCCCAAAGAAAATAGAGGAACAACAATTTGTTCAAAGTGCACAAGTTGCAATAAAAGTTATTTGCAAAAGCTATCTTGATGAAAGGGGGAGAATCATCTCAAAATGGTATCAAATTGAGGGGGAGCGTAAATCAAGTATGAAAGTCAATTTAATTTCTGCACACTCTTGATTACTATGAAAGAAAAGGTAATGTATGTTAGAACTTGCTAAGTTATGCACAATCTGGGTTAGTATTTCTTACTTTTTGTCATTAACGAATCTCTTATTTATATTATCATTTTTTCATGACAAAAAGATTATGAAATTTATTATGTGCATACGTATTCGTTGATATATATGATATTTGATTCTTCAGAACATGAGCTATATTGAATATATGTTATGTTCACGAAAGATGATATTTTTGAAGGTTGTATTTCATGCCAAATATATTTTGAAGATAGTACGTGAAGATGAGTTAAATTTATATTCTCTACGTGATACCCTTTCCATTACTATCACTTTTTGTTTATGACAAAAAGGGGGAGAGAATGTAAATATGTATATGTGCTTAGTGGTTAATTCTACTTAATTGATGCCTAATATTGAGTTGTGATTATACTTCCATATATTGCCATAATCATTAAGGAATTTTATGCATATATCTTTTTGTGATGTTGACAAAAAGGGGGATAAATATGTAGATATGATTTGGTTTGATATGCAGATTATTGGATTCAAAGAAAAGGAGACAGATTGTGATTTAGATTTTTTTTTACGGTTCAGATTTTATCATACTCCTTGTCTTATTCAAAAACTGAGTATAAAAAAATCTCATATCAAATTACTCTAATCATATATGATATCTTGAATATCTGCTACATTATTTGCTTGATCATATTTTTCAAAATTATCTCAAAATTTATATATCTGCGTGGAAGTTTTGTCACCATCAAAAAGTGGGAGATTATTAAGGAAAATTCCCAATAGATTTTGAAGTTGAGAAAACTGTCCATGAGTGTTTTATAAGTATGATAAATGCTTTGAAGTATTTTGATTCAGGAAGTTATTTTTGGAAGAAAAGCATATGTCAATCTTGATCTAGTTGGTGTTTAAATTGTTAAAGAACTTCAAGCAAATGAGATTCAGACTCAGAACGAGAAGTTCAGACTCAGAACGAGAAGTTCAGACTCAGAACGAGAAGTTCAGACACAGAACGAGAAGTTCAGTCACAGAACAAGAAGTTCAGACTTAGAACAAGAAAGCTCAAACTCAGAATGAAAAGTTCAGACTTTACCGAAGACCTACACTAATCTAAGTTCTAAAATAGACGCAGACGCAGAAGTTATGCGGACGCAGACGCAGAAGTTATGCGGACGCAGACGCAGAAGTTATGCAGACGCAGATGCAGAAGTCTTTCAGACGCAAAAGCAAAACTCATTCAGAACAAAACATAACAATTAGTGATATGGTATGAATTTTACAGAAGGAAAATTTTGATTGTTTCAATCTAAGGCTATAATTGATTGACAATCAAATACTATGACAAGTATGCATTACAACGGATAAAACTCTACTTGTGGAAACTAATATTCTAATTATATGGGCGACCTGAATTAGCGGGATTCAGATTTTATCAACCAATGGCTACTCAATCCATTTTATACAAATCTGTCCAAAGGTGAATATTGGAAGATGATCCTCTTAAGATTGTCCAACGGCTAGTTTGGAAGTGGAGGGGTATAAAAGGAGATCAACGAGGAGCAGAAGGAAGAAAACGAAATCAAGAATCAACAAGTCCAAAGTCTGAGCATACTCCGATTCAATCTCTTGTCTTTCGTGAGCTTAAACGTGTAATCATTTGAGAAGTATAGATAGTGTTATAAGTGTGTGCTTTGGTGTGAGATAGTGTGATCTATCGACTTGGTATAAGCAGCACCAGCTTTGGGGAGAAGTGCTTGGGTTTAAGCGGCACAACTTGCTGTAACTTTGTCGCGACCCTAAAAAATTTTATCATTTTCTCGAGCTAATGGATTATTAAGACTAATCTTAACTCAGGCCCTCCCAAGCCCTACAAATTCGCAACTTAAGGTTTAAGTTCTTAACATGCAAATGTTTTCATACTTGGAGTCGCCACTAATCAATTTGTGGTAAGTCGATTATGAACCTAAATAAAACATAGGGAGATATGTTTTATTTCTACGAACCAGAGATTCTAAGCCCGGGGACTTGATTACGCTAGATCTAGTCTAACGCCCTTTCGGTACCTTTTCTTTTCAAAAATATTTTGGCAAGCAGTTTGGATCCATTTTAATTTAATTACTAACATGTGAAGTGTTCATGCGGGTGCGCAAATCACCAATTTAACACCCAGGAAAGCATTAAATAAATTACAAGCTTAGGAGAACAACTTACCTCGAGCCAATGCAAGCATCTACATTGTTAGCTAGAAAATCACATCAATCAACCCTAATATGATTTCTAGTTAACAAGCAATTCACCCAATTTCTTTTTTTTTTTTGGATTTTCGCTTATTTGAATGAAATCTAGTCTACATGCAATGACGTGCAAGAATGACATGCGAATTCATGCAACCTAACATGCAAACTATATGTCATGCGACGACGTGACTTAATCTTAATGACGGGTGTAATGACATATTTTTGGTATTTTCTGATGAAATTCGGAATAAAAATATGCATAAATTAACATGCAACCTATTATGACTTAATTTATCCTAACATGATTTCTTTTTGAGATTTTTGTGTAAAAATTCGAAATTATAAAATAACATGAATAATCCGTTAGGATTAAAATAATACTTAATTTAAACTAGGAAATATGCCACCTTAAGTCCCAATTTAAATTAAATACTTATCTCATCCTTTGGGATATATTCAAAATTCCTAGACATGCAAAATTCTAATTTGAATAACAAAATAGATTTTTTTTGGGTTTTCTTTTTATTTGAAAAGGAAAAGCAATTTAAACAGAGATAACATCCACATTCAAACCAACCACGCGATCCGCCAAATTTGTTTCAAACTCGGATTAGGCACAAAAATCGAACTAACGATCATATTTACAGGGTTATAGATATCGATGGAAAGCCGATTATTCAAAATTGGAAAGCTAATGAAATTCATTATCGTATCCAATTGGTTATGGATAGGATAATAATTTCCCGTATCGTCGCGTATCGTACCTTAGGGATAAGGTCATATAATCGTCTAGATACATTCCTAAATTAGGAAATCTTCCTAATTTTGAATATTTGAAAATATTGCGGATATGTCGAATATTATCTTAAGATATCTAATCATCTACACGATATTCACGAAATATTCTAAATACTCAAATTAGGAAACTTAATATTCTGAAAAGTATATCGGATGATGATCGTTACCTAATTTGAAATAATTCCCAAATTTTGACTTGGATCGAGCTCGGGCTTGCGGATCGGGATCAGAATTACCGGTGACAACGACGGTGGCTCACGGCGTCGGGACGGCAACATCGGCGGGGCTCTCGGCTGGGACGTCTGGCAGAAAGCAGCAAGGGCGGTGACGGTGGTATGGTGGCTCCGGGCTGTGGATGATGGCGAGGAGCACCGGTGCGGCAAGGCAGGACGGCAGCTGCAGCGGCGTCGACGGGAGGCAAGCCAGGCACGGCGGCGCAAACGGGCTGAGGCGGCTCCGAGCAGCGACACGGCGATGAGCGACTCAGCAAAGGGGGACGTCGGCGCGGCAGGCTGAGGCGGGCAAAGGCTCCGGCGGTGCTGTGGCGGCACGACGGTGACGCGGGACAACCAGGCGGTGATGACGAGAGGACCGAGGCGGCTCCCGGGTGGCTGGTGCACGTCCGGCACAAGCGGCAGCATGGTGGGGAGCTTCGGCGAGCAGCAGCTGTGGACGACGGTGCAGGGGGCTTCGTCGGCGGGTGCAGAACAGCAACGGCTGAAGGTACGACGGGCACCTCTGGCTTGGCTCCGAGCAGCTCCAGATGGCGGCAAAGGGGTACGACGGCGGTGGGGTGGCGTCGCGTGCGGCGGCGGTTCCGGCGCGGTCTCTCGAGCGCCGGTCTCTCGAGCGCCGGTCTCTCTCTCTCCTTTTCACAAAAAATTCTCACGTGTCTCTCCCTCAAAATTTCAGATTTGAAAATTATGTCCCCCTTGCAAATTCTGACCTAAAACACGTTTATATAGACTAATCTAGGTCAAACTAAATGAGCTTGGTAATCCTAATGGGCTTAGGTTTGGGTTTCGGCTCTAATTAACATTTAAATGGGCTGAATTAACTTGGGCTGAATTAAGCTCAAAATATAATGGGCTGAATTAAGCTCAAATTAAAACAACCAAGCCCGTTCGACTTGTAATTCCCGGCCCTTGCATTCCGAGCGAACCGAGTTCCATTCGATGAAATTTAAACTTATTCGTCACCGCCAATTTAATGCAAAATGTAATTAAACTAAAATGAACCTAAACTATATGTTATGCAATTTAAATATTTTTGTTTAAGGGTTAAAATTTAATCCCTAATTTATATGCAAATTACATTAAATGGTGAGTCAAAATTTAGGTGTCAACAAACTTCTCATTGATTTGATTAGTGAAATCCAGCCAGTAGGCAGTCAGCGTGGGAGAGTGGGCGTAGGCTTGCTATAAGCCGAACCACTATAAACTTATGTGCAGCTTTTCTATCCCTTATCTCTTATTTTACATACTGTACATCTATAGCACTGTCTATATAATCTGATTTGAATCTGAATTTTATTCAGACTCAACTGTGGTCAATTATTTCCGCTTAAATCGATAAAAATTATTTTAGATCACCTATTCACCCCTCTCTAGATAATTCTTGCTAGCCACATCAGATAGGAGCTTTACTTATGATTTAGATTCTATGTATCATAGTTAGGGGGACTTTTATACCGCCAATCTTCAAAATTTTGTGGAGAAGAAACCATGAGATGAATTTGCCTAGGGTTGATTGGGAACAGGGCCTGAGAATCTAACATATCAAGTTCCAAGTGATTAGTAATTCAATAGCGATCTACCTCATACGGTGGTATTGCTTTGGCTTGGGCATCCGTTAAGCTAGCTTCTCCAAATTGACATTTCTTTAGGCGTCACCAACAGCTCACTTTCCATTCTTACTTTTCTTTTGTCACTAGTTCACTCAAAAAGATAGTTCTATCTTCTATAAAAAGAGAGAGTGCAACAAGCCTGTGCCTGGTTATCCAAATTTGAATTTGGATATGATAACAAATTATTATATCTAGTGTTTGGCGACATCCTTTGGACCGGATAAACCTAAATATAGTTGGTTAATAAGAAATCTGGGACAATGATGGGTTAAGCCCGGATTAGGGAAAAATGGTCCAAAAACTCCTAAACCTATTGTACTTTAGTTAATTTAGTCATAAACCTTTTTCACATTTGCCAATTTAGTACATTTGGCCAATTTTGGCTAGAAATTACTGATGGGGATGCTAACCATATTATGTGGCACGACCGGCGCTGACATGAATAATTTTTAATAATATTTTAATAATTATTTTCTCTTTTTCTTTCTTTTTTCTATCATTTCTTCTTCTTTTTGCTAATAGCCAGCCATAGGCCATAGACGATGGTCGGCCATGGGCCATGGCTGGGCGGGCTGGCCTTGCCTAGGCAAGGGTCACCCTTGCCCGCCACAAGCAAGGCCTAACCAAGAGGGCGAGCCTCGGCGAGGGGAGCCCTTGGCCAGGCTTAGGGTGGTCTTGCCGGGTGCTGCATTCGCTTAGGTGAGGGCCGGCCTTGCTAGGTCTGGCGAAGGGAGCCCTCTCTCAGTTGAGCCTCACTTGTGGCGGGCAAAGGTGAGTCGCGCCCAGTTGAGGCTAGCCAGCCCGGCCATGGCCGATGGCTGGCCACTAGCAAAAGGAAGAAGAAAGAAAAAAACATAATAAAAATAAAAAAAAAATCGAAAAAAGTATTAAAATATTATTAAAAAAATTGTCTACGTCAGCACCAACCATGCCATGTAAGACGGCCGATGTTCACGTTAGCGAATTCCGGCCAAAATTAGCTGGATGGAATCAAATAGAAAAATACGAAAAGGTTTACGGATAAATTAGCATAAATTGAAAGATAGAGAACTGAATTGGCAAAAGTGTAATACGCTTGAGACTTTTTAGACAATTTCTCCCTGGATTGGATAATTTTATTTTAAATTAACTTTACAAACACCATTATTTTTCAACAATAGAATGATGGAGTGATGAATCCGCATATTGCTTCGCCAACCACCGCACAATCGTTGTCATCTCCGATCATCACCAAACGTCATTGCTAGCCAGCCGATTGTGTTCCAATGATTGAGGGTGTAAAGGAGAAATTAAACATCGGAGAACTTGAATCCGCTCATGAGTGCGCCAAATCTTTTGAGGTTGTCGTGCACAATAAAGACATGTTTGCTTTCGTCACTCAATGCCCTTGCATGTCTACCTCCTCTCCGCCCCACACTACCCCCAAATTCTCGGCTTCGCCGTCAAGTGGAGCTCAAACTTCAAGCACGGTATCAGCCACCTTGTTGCCGGCCTTCAACCTCTGCATCAGCTACTGCTGCCTCATCTACCAGATTGGCTGCCACCGTTGCTTCCCCGGTCGCTTTGTGACACCCTCGGCAGCCCGAGGCCTATCTAGACACTAGTGAAGTTTGAGCAAGGACTATGGCCTGCAGGCTTGGCGAAGCTGGCGGCGAATGAGACGAACTAGAGGGAGCTTAAGAAAGAGGGTTTGACAACGCTAATGAGGGAGCTCAAGGAGCGAGTTCTACAAATTCCGTGGGAGATTGTGCTGTGCAAGTGGGACGTAAAGCAGCTTTTCCTCAGGCAAGTGAAGTCCGCATGTGCCATCACTTACACTCATTCAAGTTGGGGAAGCCGATCGAGAGGACAACGGATGGGATGGCACGTTCAGATCACAACGAGGAGTATCGGAAGTCACGGAGGTCAAAGCAACTGGAAATAACAAACGATTTTAAAAATTTTCAATCCCATCTTAGATTGAATTTCTAATTCCACCTTATCCTATTCTAAACGCAGCCTAAGAGGATTATGCCACACAAGAAAAACCTGATGCATGACAGAGAAATTGTCCCATGAACATAGAAAAGAATCATCGTACCAAATTGACAGCCCGCTGGGTTTGGCTTGTAGGAGAAAAGGTTCAAAGAGTCGATGAAGCGTCAATCGTTTGACCTTATGCTCAAGAACAGTATCATGCATGACGTTAAACTGATCGCAAGCATGATGTAACCTTCATAATCATGCTCGAGGGGAATCTGTTAAGTATGGGTCGGAACGTAGCAGAAATGAAGAAAATGGAAAGATAAATCGCTGATTTTGACATGAGAAAACGTCTCTCAGGGTACTATCTCCTGTAGTCACCTTTGGGTGGTTCATGGACTGATGAACAGAGAAATTGCAGTTTTACTCCAACAAATTATGTTACGCTGTATCCAAATTGGCTTTTGACATCTTGTGTCAAAACTGTCAAGAGCGTGTCAAGATCGAAAACCTCCGAGATGCTCCAAAGTTTGTGAGATGTCATACCGAAGTTGTGAACATATATATCTTGCGGGATACAATCCTAAGATGAATCCATGCACAGACTCAACGCTCTAAATACGCTGCACTGCTTGAGCAAAACCAGTGGCAATCAGCATGCTTGTGCGCTATAATTTAAGAAGGCAAATATTGGTGATCCAAGCTCTGATGCAAAAGCGGATTTAAGAAAAAACAACAGGAATAGAGCAAAAAGGCAATTATCATGTCCATAGAGTTGCTCATAACATCTCAAGTCTATCCACACTGCAAAAGGATTAAGCAAGCTTCTTTAGTTCAATGAAGTGCCAACAGTGAACACAACCCCGGTATGGTAAGATTCAATTAAAATCTGCCACCTCTCAGCGCAAGCACAAGATGGAGGACAGAGCCACCCTCAATGTTGTAGTCTCGAGCTGTTTTATCATCTGCAAGCTGCTTACCGGCATATATAAGCCTGTAAACCAATTGAAAGGGAAAATAATAAGATTCAGAGGTTCCATGCTAAAGAAATATCACCGTCAATATCAGTTTCGATGAGGGAAAACAAATGAAATAATGGAAGTGGAGAAGACCATTGATCATAACTATATGGACTCGCACACAGAAGACCTTTGCTGCAGCCATCATTAAGAACCAAAGGATTAAAAGGTGGTGAAGTTTTTAGGAGATGTAAAAGCAGCAATTCACCAAGACCTTTTGATAAAGACAGGAAGATATAGGATTATATCAATATATTAGCGCAAGCAAAACTCTAGATATAATCATATAAAATCAGGTCCAATTTTCACGAAAACCTCCCTCCATGTAAATACGGGAGAGTATCACTTCTGTGTAGTTTCTTATCCCTACAATGAAATTACTCACTCGACCAAACTGCTATGAACTCACATAAGAAAATAAAAAGCTGAATTAAGTGGATGAAGAACAGTCTCATAAGTTTCAAGACAAGTTGCATTTTCCTAGAACAAGAAAGCAAAATGTTGACCGCAAAGAGCTTTACCATTTTCTTTTACAGTGAAGCAAGTGATAGAACAAGCCTGTAATATTGCCATCATCAATTGAACAAGCTAAATGCCATAAATAGCTCGAAGACAACTCTCGGAAATAAACAACTACGAAGAGACCAGGAAAACAAGGTTTCCCCAGAATTTATCATAACCGTCCAAGCCACCCAAAGTTTCAAATGAGTGAGGATTTCACTCTGAGCTAAAGGATCAGAGATTTAGAATTAAAGGCATAAAACGTGTTATGGTAGAGCTTACTTCATGATTGATGCTGTAGAAACCGACGAATCTACACCCATAAACATTGCAAGCTTTTAGATATCTCTCTTTTCCTTTTATTTTTTGGGAGTAGTAATTTCACAACTATCTCCACAGCAAAAGCCAAAGGACAGACACTCAGGAAACAAAAACTTCACAAAAAGAAAAAGGCCAAAAAATATATGAAGACCCAATCCCAAATCTAATTAAACACAGCCCATCTAAGGATCCCATGAAGATTCATGAACACCTATGCGCTATATTTGGTATAAGATCCCTAGGCAACAGACAAACGTAAACACATGCCAAGAAAGATTTCATCTTTTACCACCAAAAAACAGTAAATGAGTCATTAGTTTCGCTACAAAAGGTGAAGAAAAAGGAAATCAGGAACCAAGCAATATAAACTAACAGAAGAGAAAACCCAATCATTCATTCTGATTCCAAGGAGAATGATTAAGCAAAGCACTCACGTCAGTGAACCCAAAAATAGTATTTCTTAAACTGGATTAACTCGACCAGATAAGTATCAAGGATATCACAGAATTTTGCAATCTACCAAATCTCCCCACAGAGCAAGAACAACTGTACCATATAATACCTTAAGGAAGCTGCACGAAACCACAGTCAGACTTGCAGCAAAAGCAGGTATGAAACAAAATAAGGAGCAATTCAAAGTTCAAGAAAATTAGTACAGAGTCAAAAGGAACAGAATAACAATGCAATAATAGCACCAAATAGTGTGAGAGAGAAAGAGTACCTTTGCTGGACAGGTGGAATTCCTTCTTTCTCTTCGACCCTTTCCTTGATACGGTCGATGGTATCGGTCGGCTCAATATCTATTTCAATTTCCTTCCCAGTAAGGGTCTTAACCTTGATCATAGTTCCTCCCCTGAGCCTCAACACCAGATGAAGGGTCGACTCCTTTTGGATGTTATAGTCCGCAAGAGTTCGTCCATCTTCCAGTTGCTTACCAGCAAAGATCAATCGCTGTTGGTCCGGAGGAATACCTTCCTTGTCCTAATAGAGAAAGCAGAATTCTCATGTCAAAACAAGCACAAACAACCCCATCCCATAAGCATATTGCTTACTTGCTCCACTTGGTTTCTACACATATAATCCAAAACCCCAATTGAAATTTGATTTTCTCAAAGGACGATTCCCAAGCATACCTCTCAGCGCAACATTTCCTCTACAAACCAACTCAGAGGCCACATACAAGATATCATCAGTCCATCAGAACTAGAGAGGTTACTCGTCGCTGTGGCTTGACAAGACCGTCACATTACCGGTACGCCAGAAGCCCAATCATCTAAAACCTTTTGCTTGCTAGAGAGATTTATCCAAGCAAAAACCCTAATCGAATGATCCTAAGGGAAAAACCGACCAAGCAGAAACCTTTCACCAGAAGATGAGCAGGCACGAGAAACCGCGCGAGAGGCGAAAACCAGCGCGTTGCCGCGATAACACGACCGGGAAACCGAAAGGAAAGAAGCGCGAATTACGGACCTGAATCTTGGCTTTGACATTGTCGATGGTGTCGCTGCTCTCGACCTCGAGCGTGATCGTCTTCCCCGTTAGGGTTTTCACGAAGATCTGCATCGTCCCCTGCCTTCCTCTCCTCCTCCTCCTCTACTCGCTCGCGAGCTGGTTCGCTCCGAGGTGCAGATTTGACTCCGGCGACGGTGTGGGTGTGGAAATGCGTTGTGCGCTTCTCTGTATTTATTATTAAATTGTTATTCTCGTGAAGTATCAAAATTGAAAGCAATTATTAGATTTTAGAATAATGACACGCATAGTCCCTGAACTTTGATTCAATGTGAAATGTAGTCCTTAAATTTTTAATTTATTCAATGTGATTTCTGAATTTTAGCCTAATTTTCAATGTGACCACTAAACTTTTAATTTATTTAATGTGATATTCAATATAGTCCATAAACTATATGAAAATATCAATTCAGCCTTTCCATTAATTTAAGATCAGAACAATATTGGATATTTTCATATAGTCCAAGGATTAAATTACACATGTAGCAAAAATTTAGAGATTACATTGAACAAATCAAAAGTCTAGAGTCTACATTGCACATTTGATTAAAGTTCAGATATTACATTGAACAAATTTAAAGTTCAAGGACCACATTGTATATTGGGCCAAAGTTCAGAAATCATATGTGCCATTTTCCCTTAGATTTTCTTAATTTATATTGCCATCGTATTGCCCGAAGAGATACAAATACTTTATAATTGAATTCTTTTATCATAAAAAAGATGGATATTTTTCAATTTCGAATAAAACAAAAAGCATAGATTTGAACATCAAAATATTTTTGAAACTTATATTCTCTTTTATTGAGAAAGTAACTTTCACAAAAGTCTAAAGAACAGTAATCGAACTTAATGGCAGTACTTCCATTAGATATTTAATGGTGGAAGCTAGTAATCGAACATGAATGAATTGTTCATGCGAGACATTACCTTTGTGTCGAGCCTTCAATAGTACATGAAAGAAAATCAACATAATCCCTGATATCAAAAGCGCAAGTAAAAAATAAAAAATAAAAATGCAGTTTGCTATTTTTTGAAAAACTTATTTGTTTGGGAAAAGCTTTTTGAAATAATATGCTTTCGAATTCATGATTTTTTTAAATTGTGATTAAATGTTACCCAAAAACACATCCGAATGATTTTGGTATAGTGAAATTTTAATAATAGCCGAAGGGCTGCTTTGTTTTAAGAGCAATTAGTCCTTTAACCAAAATTTTAATACTGGAAATAAACGTGATTAATAAATCAAAATTTTTTTCTCTATATTTATATCTTTTTTTAATATTGGGAAAGTCTCTATATCTTTAATTTAAAAAAGGAAAATGGTCGAATTTTTTTTTTTTGGTCGATGTTGGCCGAATGTAATGGCTGCCATTGCTGGGTCCCCTTCTTATTCCATATTTATCTTGGTGGTGCCATGTTTGTACTTTTTTTTTTGGTCAGATGCCATGTTTATACTGTGCTAGCATAAAAAAAGGGGAAAAATCGAAGAAATATTCTAATCCACTAAAGTAGTATATTATTTGCTTAGTTTCCACGCTATAACAGATATTCTTTTATTGGTCCCTGCAATTATAGATTTCAATTGCAGATCGAAAACTATTTTTGAAAAATTGTTTTCCAACATTTTGGTACTTTGATTATCGAAAGCTTATTGATTTACGGACAACGTTTTCCATGAACCGAATACAACAAGATTAGATTGAGGGAAAATAATTTTTTCTTTTGATAAGAAGGAAACCACTAAAATAATTTCAATTGATATTTTTTATTATTATGAAGTTTTCAATGAGATAAACACACACTAAACCTGAAACATAATTGCAACCAGGTTAATGGTTAGTCACCCCACAAAATTAAGTTTAGTACCAAGTTGCATTCAATGTAAATAATTTGGACCTGGTTTTGTTCTGATTCAAGTGAATTCAATATTGGCTCAAGTTATTTTTTTTTTGCCAATAGGCACGCGTCCCCACTGGTAAAGGGATTGGAGGAATTGGGGATTCTAATATTACTGATACGAGATTCGACTCTCGCGCTCCGTAAGAGGCAGAGTAAAAGTCAGAGAATGAGAAAAGTTAGTAATATGACGTACAAAAAAAAGCCAACCTTTTTTTAAAAGTTCACATCCTTTGGATTTGACCAGAGCTTCGTAAATTTAGTCACTTTGTTATTCGGCTATTTTTTTTTTATCAAAATTTATTATATTTATTATTCAAAATGATACATGAAAAGTACATAAATAGCAAGACAAATCAAAGCAAGCAAAGCTCAGAATACTGGAAAACAAAGTCAAACTCGAAAACAACGAGGATCAACAAAGCATCGCTAAGGTTAAGCACATGTTCATTTCACAAAAAACGAATATGTCAAGCAAAATAATTGGCTGTTGCTTACTATATCTCATATCTTTGTAACACTTATATTCGCCTTTCTCTTACACTATCTTCGTAGAGGAGACAATCAAAATAAGTTGAATGAATATGGATTTAATATTTGGGAAAGCAAATCTTTGTGGTTTAGGGCACCCGAGTTCTTGCGATCACCATTGAATCTGAAGGCAGAGGTTTTGTACACATACAGAGCATTGAGGCACCAAATCTCTGAAAACATATTTATTAAACTTCCAAATCTAAATCGAGAAAAGCGAGTTATCATATCTAGATCGGGAGACAAGAACTGAAAAGAGAAAAACCTAATGTAGGTAAGACTAGCTCAAACCCTCCCTACATGACTAGAGGTTGGAGAAGGCATGGAAAGAGATAGGAGCTAGAGATTCTTCCTCTCCTAATCTAGATTTCAGAGTTTGATGATATACTTTCGAGGATTCAATATCCTGTGCTCTATTCATGTACAGATTTTCTACCTCCAGCTTTAACAATGATCTCATGAGCTCTAGCATATTACTGAATCTCTTCCGAATGTTAGATTCAACGGTGATCGTAAGAGTTCTAGCATCTCACTAAACCATGGAGATTTGTTTTTTCAAATGTTAAATTTATGTTTGTTCAATCTGTTTTGATTGTTTCCTTATGACAATGATTTAGAGGAAGTCTAACCTAGATGCGCACCGTTAATTGGCAATGCCTTATTACTGAAGAAGATTTTTCCCTCATCATTCACGAGGATACGAGATCCCGGCCAGAGAGTCTTCGAGAAATGGATGAATACGAGATCCCGGCCAGAGAGTCTTCGAGAAATGGATATTCTTACAATTCGATGTCAAAATGGAGCCAATTTCTTTTGGTTAGCTTCAAAACCGCCCAGCCAAACAAAGCTCTAAAGATTCGGCAAACACACCCAAGCACCAAGATCAGTCCATCTGGGTCCGACCATTTTCAGCCTAATTGGGCTAAGTTGATCTCCGACTACATCGTGGTACATGTGACTCTCTCTCTCTCTCGATCTCACTCTCTCTTGATCTCGTTCGTGTGGTATACAAGGTGGATGGAGGCGACGATGATCAGAGAAGAATCTGCGAAAAGATGAACAATGACTCTATTGCCTAAGAGCAACTGGGGAAAGCTTGATCACGAATTTAGAAGCCAATTCAAGTAGAAAGACACTAACGAGCAATCAGCACAAAAGGAACTTGAAAGTCATCCCAGTGATCTCACCCTAGAATGAACAAGTACAACTTTCTTTCATCTCCTCCCATTCAGAAATTAACCGCACCATTGTGAAATTCACGGCAACTTACTATATACCTATACATTGATACAACATTACGTATAACGAGTTCCAAATTAAAAAAAAAAAGGAAACGAAAAAGAGTCTGAATAAACACTGGCTCTATTATGAAATCCTATCACCCATGCTAAGCAGCACATGCTCAGAGGCTAAATTTACAGGCGCTACTGCACTAACCTCCCACTAAACATAAACAAATATATCTAAAAAAGACCCATCTCGTCAATCATTTACAATTTTAAACCTCGAGAACACGATCCTCCTCATATTGACATGTTGAGGTCGATCCGAGGTCTCTTTAAGCCCGGCAATGGTACCATCATATTGCAACTCGGGCACTTTGGATTGCTAGTCGAGATAAACACATAGAGCAAGCAACTCGGGCATCCTGCAGCCACAGTGGTTGGCGACACATTGTCATCGTTTGCCTCTCGGTGCTTTTCTCTGATCGAAGACGATGAGGACGAATTAGAAGGCGATAACGAAGATGACGGTGATGATCTCCAATAGGGCGGCACACACTTCTTGATTGTTTCTCTCTCTGCTTTCTCTAGAGCCGACTTTACTTTGTCGAGAGTGCACACACTCTGGTAGCTGCAGGACGAAGGCAATGACGGCGACGACATTAACTTCAAGTCTAAGCAAGCATCACCAAAGAGGTTCAGCAAGGGTTTCGATGGTGAGGGCGGGAAGTTCAAGTCTTGGAGCTTGGTGAGCGTTTGGTCGGCTTGGCGCTTGTGATCAGACGAAGACAACGAACTCAGTGAATTGCACCTTTGAATGTAGATTTTTCCTGACTGAAAGAATGAACAAGTAACGCCTAATTATATCTCGGATCGATACGGACTAAAGACCAAAAAACCTTATCAGATCATTCTCTCTTGAAAAGTAACAATCCTCCCTTGCTGACAGAAACGAGTTTCAGGCAATGACATTGAAAGTTCAGACATCTTAGTATGGTATGAATAAGAAGAATTTAACAGGACCAAGCAGGTACAGCAATCACCAAATTAAACCCAGAAAGAAATCGCCAAGCAAAAGGAGCCTTATGTATGGCTTCATCAACAGAAACACCAGATACACCAAGAACCTCGTCAAGAGACAGCGCAGATTTTCGGCTGAAAAGCCATAGAAGAGTGGTCTCAACAAATGTTCTGATCGAAAGCTGCGATCATTCCTTATCTGGCAACACAAATACTATTACAGTTCGCTCACGAATCATCTTTCTAAATGCCCCTCGGACTGACTAATGTCATGTACATTGCCACCTGACTATTCATGAAGTCATCAAGAATTTCGGTCACTGCCAAAATTCACTACCATTTTGCCCTTCGAGTGTACAAATATACAGCCTACAACACGATGAGTTGCAAAGACATGATTCTGCTCTGTTTCACAAACATAGCAGGGCATCGAACAGGAAGCCTCCTCGCGAACATATCGCAAAAATTGATAACACCGCAAAAATATCCAGAATTGCACAGACTGTTCTATAATCCAATTGTTGTCTAGGCACGAGCCGTTCCTACAAATTAACCTGCGATTCGGGAAGAAAAAGAAGAAGAAGAAGAAGAAGAAGAAGAAGAAGAAGAGCCCGATTCTAACGAACCGTCAAATCGAGACGCTTCTCCCAGCCCGCGGGCACCTGCAAGTCGAGGTCGAGCTCGCGAGACTCGATCTCGTGCAACCCGCCGAGCAAGTCGCGCGTGACGAGCGCCGCCGGCTTCTCGTTCCCGCCACCTCCGCCTCCTCCGCCCCCCCTGACGTGCTTGCCCTCCTCCTTACTGAACCCGCTCATGTACCCGACCGTGGAGCTGACATCCGCAGCCATCTCCCTTCCCTTCTCGAGATTGTTGCGGCGAACAGAGGAGAAGGAGAAGGAGAAGAAGCAGAGACAGAGGCTCAAAGCGAAGGAGGAGGAAGCAGAGGGCGATAGGAATTGAACTTTCGCAAGTCCATCAGTGAACAGACGGAGGTGGAGGGCCGTTATATAACGCCGGGGGCGGGCGGGGAAGAAATATCTTTTTTTTTTTATTTTTTGTTTCTCGATTTATTCGATTTTTTTATTCGTTTCTTTTTTTTATATAAATATATAATGGGAAAATTATGAAAGGGAAATAGATCCATTGAATGGTGTGGTTAATGTTTCATTTATGGTTGCGACATTAAATGGGGAGGGGGTGGAGGGGGGAATGGAAGCCGAAGGAGGCAGAAAAAATGGACGAGGAATTTAAGGAGGGGAAGTTATGTGGAGTTATGGTCGTATTCAATGCCCACGTAGATAAATCCCAATCCCAACCAGTTATTTCATTGAATTGAATCATATGAAAAATCCTTCGTTAATAACATTTAACGAGTAATATTTTCCATCTATTCATTTTTTATATTTTTCCGACCAAAAAAAGGTTATAAATTAATGCTAAAAATAAAGTGTCGTATCGACTTAGATGGCGTTTGGGCTCATGCAGTGTTTTGTAATGCAGTAGACAAGCAACTAGGGTAGCGCATGATAACCATTCTGTTCAAGAATGAGTTCCTGAACCAGAAATAGATTTTTCTATTTCTGGTTCTTGGATGAGTTTCTGAGAAAAAAAACCCTTTTGATAATGACAAAAAAATTTCTATTTCTAGAACAGAAACCCGTTTGATAACGGCACAAAATTTCTATTTCCTGAAACAAAAATCCGTTTGATAAACAACAGAAAATTCTATTTTCAGGAACAAAAATCCATTTTTTTAGAAATGGTATAAAAATAATTTAAAAAATCCAAAAAATTCATAAAAATCTTAAAAAAATATAGAAAATCCCAAAAAACTGAAAAATTATAGAAAAATTTATCACAATTTCCAAAAACTAAAAAAATTCAAATTTCGGGAAAATAGGAAATTTGATGAATTTTTTCAAAAAAAATCAAAAAATTAAAATTTTCAAAACTTCATAGAATGGCTTAAAATACCTGTGACCACCCACTTTTAGTGAAATTTAAATTTTTTTAGGTGCCCAAAAAAATAAAAAAATAAAAAATTTCAAAACTTCACATAATAGTTTAGAATACATGTGGCAACACACTTTGAGTGAAATTTAAATTTTTTAAGGTGCCCAAAAAAATTCAAAAACTCAAAAATTTCAAAACTTCACAAAATAGCTTAGAATACCTGTGGCCACCCACTTTGAGTGAAATTTTAATTTTTTGAAGTGGAAAAAAAAGAAAAAAATTAAAAACTTCAAAACTTCACAGAATGACTTAGAATATCTGTTGCCACCCACTTTGAGTGAAATTTAAATTTTTTATATGCCGAAAAAAATAAAAATATAAAAAAATCCAAAATTTTAAAACTTCACAGATGACTTAGAATGCCTCTAGCCACCCACTTTGAGTGAAATTTAATTTTTTTAGGTGCCCAAATGGCATTTTTGATTTTTTAATTTTTATCGGCACCTAAAGAAAATTAAATTTCACTCAAAGTGGATGGCCACATGTATTCTAAACCATATGTGAAGTTTTGAAATTTTTGATTTTTTGCTTTTTTTTCTTTTTTTCAGCACCTAAAAAAATAATATTTCATCCAAATTTTTTATTTTTTTTATTTTTTTCGGCACCTAAAAAAATTTAAATTTCGCTCAAAGTGGATGGTCACAGATATTCTAAGCCATTCTGTAAATTTTTAAAATTTTTGCTTTTTTACTTTTTTTTATTTTTTTATGCACCTAAAAAAATTAAAATTTCGCTCAAAGTGGGTAGCCACAGGTATTTTAAGCCATTCTGTGAAGTTTTGAAATTTTTGTTTCTTTTTCTTATTTTTATGTTTTTCGGCGTCTAAAAAAATTAAATTTTGCTCAAAGTAAGTCGCCATAGGTATTGTAAGCCATCATGTGAAGTTTTGAAATTTTTTATTTTTTGATTTTTTTTAATTTTTTTCGACACCTAAAAAAATTAAATTTCGCTCAAATTGGATGGCCACGTGTTTTCTAAGACATTCTGTGAAATTTTTAAATTTTAGATTTTTTTATTATTTTTATTATTTTTTTGGCATCTAAAAAAAATAAATTTCGCTCAAAGTTGGTGGTCATAAGTATTCTAAGCCATTTTGTGAAATTTTGAAATTTTGAAATTTTTATTTTTATTTTTATTTTTTTCGGCACCTAAAAAAATTTAAATTTCGCTTAAAGTGGGTAGCCACAGATTCTAAAATTTAAATTTAAACCATTATGTGAAGTTTTGAAATTTTTTATTTTTTGCTTTTTTTTCCCACATCAAAGATCGTGACTTTCAGATGAACATGTGTCTTTTCTAAAGAAAGAGTTTTCTGAGAACTGATTCTCATTTTTGTTCAAGAAACGGAGAACCTACTTTTTTTTGGTTCTGATTTCTGGTTCAGAACCGGTTCTGGAACAAAAACTTGTCCCAAAAATAAAAAAATGAAATTGCGTTACCGAACGGGTTTCTGGTCCAAAACTGATTCTGGGAGCAAAAAACCGGTTCTGGACTGAATGAGAATGGTTATCATGCGCTACCTAGATTGCCGAGGACGTAATTGTGGCATCGAGGGCCATGCGCCCTTTTGATATTTGTTTTTTTTTATGGACATTCTAATTTCCAAACGACATTTGATTATAACTTTATAAATGTTTTAGAATTCATCTTTCCGTATTTATCGGAAAAACGCTCTTCACAGGTGAACTTTGGTCCAGCCATCGAATCCCAAGACCAAGTGCCCTGTAGGGTACGGTCAAAGCAAAATAAACATGTCTAACCGAAGAGCAAGTCTAACCGAGAGTAACTATGCCATCTTCCCAACGGTATGAATCATGCGAAAAATTGAGAAAAAAATAGCAAAATATCAAAAGGCAATATCAGGATACGTGTCATATTAAATTAATAAAAGGCTAAACGTGATCCATTATGGATCGCGTAAGCTACTTAATAAACAAAGATTGCTCCCGAGTTAAAAAAGAATTTATATTTTGAAATATTTAATTAATACTCTGAGGCATTCTTTAGTAAAATCTCCTAATAAAATACGAGGGTCCAATTAGTTTATTCTTCGAAAATGTTGGGGAAAAAATGGTTATTATAATTTTGCAATGTGCACGAATGTACCTTACCAAGACATCGTCTAAACCCAGCACTGTTCTATGGACAAAACCCTCTTCCATCTCCGGTTTTAAATGCTGTTTGGCCGAGGAAGGTGCGAGAATTGAATAACCCCCAACTTTAATTTTCTCAACTTTCCAAAATGACTCGTCTTAAATTCACGATGACGATGCGCGAACGTCGACACGGAAGGGTGGACCTTCTTAATTAATTTTTTTGAGGACTCGAATCGGAAGTGTGTTTCTGGTTGCGTTTTGCTGATCCGGATTCAATTCACGGTAGATTGACTTACCCTTCTTTAAATCAAAAGCATTCAAAACACTTGCTCTTCCTTCGTCACCTAATCCCTAAAGATGGAAAAAAATTGCAATTTCGATTACCCTTTTTCCTCTCCTAATTGTAATCGCGCCATTTAGGCATTTATGGATCCGTCCATTTACAAGAATGCTTAACAATCCCATGAATCTCATTATCAAGTGATATCAGGAGGGTTAATCGTCCAATCGGTAAGAATGATAGAAACTTGACTTACTTGGAGAAATATGAAGTCTGGATTTGATTCTTGCTCCATGTGATCCATGGAGTTAGAATATTCAGGAGAGTGTCGAAGAACGTCCATACGACACTTGTTAAGGGTCGTCGATTAGGCTTTGGAGACATGATGTTTGTATTCCAAACTCTTTTTTTTTTTAAATTTTTTTTATTGAAAGCATGTGGGTATTCCTGTTTGCTATTGAAGTAGCTTTAACGTGTATGCCCGAGGTACTTCTTGGTAAGAAGATCAGAATTTTAATCGCGGGCATCGGAGTTTTAGACACACCTGTCGCGTCAAATCGACCATGCAATGATCATGAAACTTGTGGGTCGTACCGGTTTTGATGTAAAGTTCTAAGTCCTACAGAAAGGGAGAGGGAGAGTATGAAGTAGCGTTCCAATCCCAATCCCATCTAATATTTTTTGCACAGAATGCAGTTGCGATGTATTAATGTCCAGAAAATAGCCTTCACCTACACTCCTGAAGGTTTCCACTCGCACACTCGAAGAGACTGCTCGACTAGTGTTAAAGAGGGTTGCTGCGATGTGGAGGAGGAGGATGACTCTAAATTGATGATGGCCCCCATTTATGAACACCAATTCATTGATGCACCTAACCTCCTACAATAAATAACACTTAATCCCCCTTTTGAATCCCGAGAAAAGTCCTTTAAGGATGATCACCTACCTCCACCTCGGACACATCATGGTATGTTGCGTATGATCCCCGTATAATTTAGTGCGCATACATCACTGTTTGATATGGATGAGTGGTACCCGATTCACTTATAGATGATTTCATGATCCCCGTTGGAAGAACTCCAGTCGATCTATCCCTGAATCGAGGGGGATCTTATTCTCATGTCAAGGAGTTTTGTTAAGGGGTGCCTTGTAGTATCGGTTGAACATCCGAATAAGGATATCTTGTCATTCCCATGGCCCGAATGTTCTTGTGTTGTGCACAATCAGTGCATTGAATATGAAGATATTTTTTCTTTTAATTAGGCGTGATGATTAAGTACCCTAAAGGCACTCATTAACAATATCTTGTACAAGATGCTAGCGTGATAACTCCGACCATGGTCTATCAATAAAGGATGCCACGATATCAATTAAGAGGTGAATAAGTGAAAGCATTTATGGAAATTAAAAGTGCCGTATAAAGTAATTGTTTTCCCTTTTTTCATGCCAAAGTCAAGTCATGCATAGACTAAAATCAGGAAATAATTAATAATAGCGTCTTCTTGCAACTCCAGAAGCACTGTAAATGGTGAAATATAAACTATAAAATGAAAAAAAATTATTTTAATATGAGTTCTTTTACAATTTCCTCTCTATTTTATGAAGAAAATCTTACAAGTTAAAGTGTCCTTTCGGCAAAAGGTTAAAAATTATCGATTGCACTTTGTTGAAACAAGATCCCCATAGGAGCTCGAATGGCTCGATCATATAAACCAAACAAATCATAAGTTTTATTTCACACGCAAATTAGAGAAACCGCGCCACAAAAAGGCTAAACTCATTCCTTCAAAAGTATGATAAATTCATATTCGCTAAATTTATGTCTTATGGCGCATGGAATTACTATACTTTTTAACTTATTACGAATTTACTGACAGTAAGTACATGTTTCATTTTCTCATTTATAGTAAATCTTAACGTGCGCTCTTATTAATAGGTCCTTCATGTGATTTAATAACAGTTCAGTTATGTCGACAAGTGTGCTAAGGATGCTGTATTAAATATACGGAGTTTCCCCATTTTAATCAGTAACAATTTCGATTATATAACAAGATCTATTTTATCAAATTTATAGGCACGAAGAGGAAACTGGAGCCGAAAGCCTTTTCCTGTTTTTCGATTTATGTTAGGCCATCAAAGACCAGAGCATTGAATCAACGTGGACTTTCGAAGAGCGCTGGGTTTGGGTTTTAATGATCCTCTTTATGGAGGCAGGAGGTCGAACGTATCCATGCACCTAACCATTTGAGCCCCTTCATGCTCTCTGATGTCTTCTTGAGGTGCAAGCCATGTGTTCCTTCCTATCTCTCTCCCCCATTCAATTCCCTTTATCAATGCCTACGCAGTCGATTGATTTCTCTCCCTCCATTCAATTGTTCTGGGGAGTCTGTCTGCTGGGGGTAGTAGAGTTTAAAAGCGATATGGATTTTGTTGACCATTGTTCTCGAGCACTTGTTAAACATCTGAATCGCAAGAGGTTGTCATTTCGAAAGCATTGTTTTTCTCCTGTTATGCACATTCGGTTTATTGAAAATGTAAATATTTCTTTATTAGGTATGATTGATGAAGATGGTTAATAAGACCCTTATTATAAAAAGATAAAAATACGCGAAATTAAGTTATCTAGATAAGAACTATGGGCAAAAGAGACATGTGGAATTTCTACAAATTTTCATGCTCATAATGAAGAGTACATGAGACTACTTATATTTTTTACGGGATGATTGTTCAAAGTAATAAAAAATATTATTATATTAATTATAATCAATTAGGAAGATATCCAGAATCTTAAAAATATCTCTAACATCCCTTTCAAACTCAAGGTAACTAGAAAGAAATCCACTAGAGTTGAGAGAAAAGAACTCATTCAGGTGGAAGTGGAAGTGCCTTTGTGAAGATATCAGCAGTTTGATTAACAGATGAAGTAAAAATGAGTCATACAATGCCATGAAGTATGTGGTATCATATAAAATGATAGTTTATTTCAATATATTTGGTGCGCTTATGGAAAATATCATTTTGGCCTATTGGAATAGCATTCCGGTTCTCGCAATAAATGACTATTCCACAATTATGACTGACTCCCATTTTTTATAATAACTAGTGCAATAATTGTAATTTTGATGTCATATCAACAAAAACACAATATTTAGCTTTGGTTCTAGATCGAGTGATGGTTGTCTGTTTGTTGATACATCGTGAGATGAGTGAACTTATAAAGATGTAGTAGCCCGCAGGGGAGTGATGATCAAAAGGGTCACTAGTGTAGTCAACATCGGAATAAGCCATCAACTTTAAAATAGAGTGAGGAAAAACAAAGACCATGAAATAAGGTACCCTTGACATAGTGAAGAATGTGAAGAACAATAGTAAAGTGAGTTGTACAAGGTATTGTCATGAACTGACTGGCAATGTGAACAACATTAGCGATGTAAGAACGAGTAACAAAAAAATATCAAGATCGCCAACTAATTATCAATAGAGTATGGGATTCAGAAAAGCAGTCCCATCTTTGTCGTCATATTTTGTTTTTGTCTCCACGAGAGTTGTAGCAGTCTTGTTGTCACTGAATCCTGCTCGAGAAAGAAGATCAGTGACGTATTTAGCTTGAAAGATAATAGCTGGAGGAATTTGAAACAACTTCTAAACTAGAAATAATTGAGTTGCCCGAGATCTTTCACTTCTAACGATTGAATGAGATAATTTTTGAGTTTTGTAATGCCGATATGATTATCACAGGTAATCACAATGTCGTCTACATATAACAATAGTAAAATATACCCACGAGATGTTCGCTGCACAAAGAGAGTATTGTCATAGGGATTAGATTTAAAGCCAAAATGTTCCATGATGGAATTGAACTTGGAGTACCATGCATGAGGAGCCTGATTCGGTTCATATAATGTTCGACGTAATCGACACACTATGTTGGAAGTAGGAGTGTAACTGGGAGGAGGTTCAATATTGAGGAAGGCATTTTTAACACTCATGTGGATAGAGGCCATCACTTGATGGTGGGAACAACAAAAGGACTTTGAACAAAAGTAGCACGTTCAACTAGAGCAAATGTCTTATCAGAGTCAATGCTATACTCTTAAGCAAAGCCTTTTGCTACCACACGATCTTTGTAGTGTTTTATCATCCATCTGCCTTGATTTTGATCTTACACAACTATTTACAAACCATATTAGACTTTCCAAGAGGTAAATCAACCAAATCTCGAGCATGAGATTTGTCTTGGCTTGTAACTCATTTGCCATTACTTGCTGCAAAAATAAAAATGATTAGTACAAGCTCCTTTATATGTTCAGGGCTCATGAAATAAAGTAATAATAAAATAACAATAAATATCATGAAGCCGAACAAAAGGTTGACTTACACGGGTAAAACGACAAATATGAGAAGAGGAAATGACCAAGGGTGGAGAATCTGTAGATGGGACATGTTAGGAAGGGGTGAGCAGTTTTAAATTCCTTACAGGTTCCACCTGAAATTTGGAACCTGCCTTCGGGTACAAGTTTATCATTTTTTGAAATTTGAAACCTATCCGTCGAAATCTGAAATCTAAAACCTACCCTGTCATAGATTTCAAAATAGGTTCTAGGGTTTAACAGGTTTTTTTTATTTCATTTTTAGGTAAACAAAACAAAAATAAACACAACAATATTGAACAAACTTGTCATTCACCAAAGATAATACAAAATATTATTTTTTTTGGCATTACAGTTCAAATAAATACAATTAAAATGAGAAGTCATTGCGTGAATCGATATTAGGGGTGAACGGTTCCATATTCTATACAGATTCTACCTGGAACCTACTCATAAAAATAGGTTCCTTATTTTTTGGAACCTAAAACCTATCATGGACCTACTTTATCACAGGTTCCAGGGTCGGTTCTAAGGTATACTTAGGTTTCACTTGTATTATTAATCGAACAATTATAGTAAATTATCACCTTTAATAATCATCATTTGCTGTCATGATTCATTGACCATAACTTATATTTAAACACACGAAAAATATGAAATATTAATAGGTCATAAATGAAATATCAAACTATTAGTTCTAGATTATAAACTAATTATCTAATGTCATTAAATACCGCAAGATTATGCAAAGACATTGACCAAGAAAAAACACAAAAAAACTTGTTCAAGTTTCAAGTTTCAAGTTCCAAGTTTCAGGTTTTATCTACCTAGAATTTGGAACCTACTCGTCAGAACAGGTTTTTCAATTTTTAAAATCTGGAACCTACCTTGCATATTTTAGAACCCGGAACCTACATGTTCTCGTTGGTTAGGTTCTCAAGTTTCAACCATGCTCACCCTTAATGTTAGGAGCTACCGAAGTGGGATTAGCATAGGTACGTGCATCAAGATTAGGAGAAGATAACTCTGAAGAGAAAGATACAAATATGTCATTTTCTAGAAATAGATCCTGCCAAGGATTGATAATGAAGCAAACAATAGGAGATGATTTGAAAGGATAAAGCGACGAGAATATCTTATATTCCCAAAAGTAACATAACAAGATGCGTGAAGACGATAAGAGATGGATCCTAAAATCTATACCCTTTGGCTATGTTGTGAATTAGATCTAACTTCGGATAATATAATTTATACCCTATTTGGCATTTCGGGTAACATAAAATTAGGAAATGTCCGGATGTATCGGGCGCGAGCTTGTGCCGGTCGAGCTTCGTCATCTCAAACCAATGCGATGGAGCGAACCTTCTTTCAATCACAAGAATGCACAAATTGAATATGTGGAACAATGAATCCAATCAGGTCGTAATTTAACTGGATTGAAGCCGACCGAGTAAGAATCCATGTTAGGATTAAAAAAGAAACATACATCCTTTAATGTCATGCCGCCGAGTTGAGGTGGAAGATGAATCATCGACATGATTTGAGCTGGCAACTCTATATTCATCAAGTTCACGGTGCTAACTATATATTTCAAAATCATGAAGGCAAATGATCAAGTTTTCTCTCTTGCTAAATTTGACATTCGTTAATTGATTTACCTTGTCGATGTTGCTGTAACCTTTTTAAATTTCTTGTCATTGTCAAGCCTTGTGACTTTGAAATGCTGCAATGAGCTCCTTTGATATTTAAGATTAATTGTATGAAGGTATCCGGTTTTATTATATCGATTCACCAAATAGTGGATAAGATGTAGCAAAATCTTTGGATTTCGCATCTTATCCCATTCAGCTCTTTCTTGACTAGAAAACTAGATGACCAAACACATTTTTTATGCTTAATGCCATACTCAAGGAAACAACATAGACAAATATGAATTCTAACACCGTGTGTTCATTTGGAAGAGAATGGACAAAACAAACATTGCCAAAGACTAAAAAAAGATTGTAGTTAGAAACAATGCCATACGAGTGCTCATTAGGAGAGATGTTAACTATAGTAGGTGACGAAGTACGATTGTTAGTGTATACAACCGTATGAGAAGCATTTCTCCAAAACTATTCTGGACAGTAGGTTAAGATTAGAATATGTGTATATTAGAGATATTTAGGATGGTGAGGAGATTCTACAAGGTTGATATTGTGTATATTTTCCAAAACAAACCACCAAAAGCTCAAAGGAGTCGGCTTGGCATAGGCTTGTGAATCCCATTCCTCGTTGTGAGATTTCGGGATCTGGCTCGTTTGAGAGCGATAAGTTCGATGGTGGTATTGGTTTTTCAAAACAAGTGGCAAACATCGGAACATTATTGTCACTACCACCTCATTAAAGTCTTAAGAGCCGCTTCATTAGAAAAAGGCTCTATAACAAGATAAGAGTCATGCACCAAAAAGAAAATTTGAAATTTTTCTAGATTTCAATATACATAATATAAGTACATGAGCCTATTTATAAGCTCACAGGATGACTACTGAAACACTACAATATCAATTACGATCAATAAAAAAAATATCCAAAATCTCATAAATATCCTACATATCTCTAACATATCTAAATATAAAATGTTCAAAACATAATACTTTAAGAAATGGTGCCAATCAACGAATTGTGTCCGCTAACATGAATGTGACCCCGTTGGAAAAGGGATTTGGGGAATGGGGCCGGAGAGTACCGTCCCCAAGGTTTGATTTTCATGAGGATTGCACACACATGTACGTAATAAAGAAGAGTGAGACGAAAAAAAAGAAAAGAAAAAGATTTGTCCACTTAACCATCAGGCTCGAGAGGTCCAAGAGGCATTTGAGTAGGTTTGAACTTGCTTACACGAGAAAGGTCAACCTGCCCCAATAAGGCCATTTTTTCCTCCATTTATACTTGGAGGAAATTTCTTGCCTTACGATCGATTTTGTGATTAGTGAATCACAAACATGAATATCGTGCATATTCATTTTGATTAAACTTGCATTTGAGGAATGTCCATATGGCAACAACCATATATGGAAAACAATACAGTGATCTACTCATATATGTTGAAGGGTATGCGTGGTACAAACATAAACAGAAAATCGCAGGTGCCTGGGAGCGACCGCGACGCGAGGATCAGGTGAAGTGCGTAGGTGAATATGAAGGAGAAGCTATCGGCGGTCGCCAAGACATTCTCGCCGTCGCCGATTCAACAACTGTCTCACCTCGCTCAACGCTGCAACGCCGTCAACCTCGCCGAGGGCTTCCCCGATTTCCCCGCGCCTTCCCACCTCAAGATCGCGGCCGTCTCCGCCATCAACTCCGACTTCAACCAGTACAGGTGACGTCGGCCGCTGTCCATTTTTCCATTACGTAGTAACGTCGGCCACCTGTTTGATGGATTGCCGCTGTGAGTCAGCAGGCACGTGCAAGGGATTTGCGACCGCCTGGCCAAGATAGTGAAGGACACGCACGGTCTTGAGGTCGACCCGCTCACTGATATCGCCATTTGCTGCGGTCAAACCGAGGCTTTTGCTGCTGCTATCTTTTCCAGTACGTTTCTTTCTTTCTTCCTTTCATTCTTGTCTGGTCTGTCCCGTAGCTATATCAACATCCTTATTGGGTTGTCCCTGCAAACCTGATCCCCTTTTGTATTGGCCGCCACACTAAGTCCTGTTTTTGCTTGGGGCAGTAATAGACCCAGGTGATGAAGTTGTACTGTTTGATCCTTCCTATGAGACGTACGATGCTTCCATCTCCATGGCTGGCGGAGTGCCGGTAAGTGTCTTTAGAATTATCCGTTCCTCAGGGGCTTGATCGAAGCATCGGTTTCAATCATTCTGTGTAACCTCAAGAAAATGTGGGAATTCACGGCAGGTTTATGTGGCCCTCGATCCACCTCATTGGACTTTGGACAGTGAAAAATTCCTGAAGTCCTTCACAAGCAGAACTAAAGCTGTGGTATTAAACAGGTTGGCGCAAAGACTGAACCAATATTTTCATCTGTGCCTAGTATTCTGAAGTCTCAGCGTTAATGATTGGATATTCCATATAGCATTGGACTTTGAATTCAGAAATGATGACTGAATATTTGACCATATTCTATAGTCTTTCTGGTGTATTCTTCATGTTGGCGACGCTTGTGTCCTGTCTTGAGCAATAAGTTTTTTGACAGAGAATACTGATATTCTATTAGCTAGCTCTACAATTGCACATAGTACACCCTCTTCTTTGTCACTCTTTTTCCATATTTGAGAGTAATGTAGAACTGTCTATTATGTTACTTTGGATTATATCATCTACTGTGAGTTTGAAATGTACCAATATATGTGATATTGGTGGAACAGTCCCCATAATCCCACTGGAAAAGTCTTCAACAAGGACGAGCTTGAAGTAATTGCTAGAGCTTGCTGCACTAATGATTGCCTGGTTATCACAGATGAGGTATGAGGATGCTTTTACTATACAATAAGCATTAACTTCTGCAATTTATTTAAGGGAGTAGATGTAAACTCATGTTTCACCATCACCCTTCATCTTTACTCTAAGTCATCAATGTAGTTCTGAATGAAGATTCATAGTTTCAGACATTTTTTTTCACATACCATTGTAGGAAATGATAGCAATGTAACATGTTAGCGACTACAGTAAATTTCTCCTGTTTTCCTCGAGAGACGATGACATAGGATGATCTTCCTTTAAAGTGATTGTCTCAGTCTGTTCTCCGCATTTCGATTGGTGTGACTCGTGAGTGACTGAAGAAACATGGGAGCAGTGACAATTGATCCTTTTTCAAGTCTCTTGTATACATGCATGAACGTATAAGACATTTCTAAGCATAGAATTTCATCAACTTAGTGCAATTGCCTAGTGAGCTTATCAAACTCATTGCATTGAGATGAGATGCAATCAGCTTTGCTTCATAAGATGCTTCCATCGGGCTGTTGCTCCCCCTCCCCCCCTTAGTTGATTCTAGTTTATTCCTCTTTTTATTGTCTCGAGATTCCTCTTTTCAGTCGAATCATGGTCCCCATAAGTGCTTTTACACGGAGGAGTTTGCTATCCAAAAGCTGAATGAGTATAAAAATGCCAAATTTTTTCAGGTGTATGAACACATAACGTATGACAAGACAAAACATATCTCCCTCGCCTCTCTTCAAGGAATGCAGGAGAGGACCATAATTACCTCTTCACTGTCAAAAACATTCAGTGTTACAGGTGATCTCCCAGTTCTGAGATGCAGTAACATTGTCTTGTTATGCAAACATCAATTGTGGGACAAAGCTTCCACCAAGAACTCCTAAATTCTTTTAAATCATTTTGTAAATATCCTTTTCATTTTCCAGATATCTTCTATTCAATGACTTCCTCTGGTTGCGGTGGACATACTTTCTCAAACTCTTTAGCTGTTTTAAAGTTTGAAATTGGTATTTTGATGGACAGGCTGGAGGATTGGATGGGCAATTGCCCCTGCTGCCGTTGCATCGGCCATAAAGAACATACATGTCAGAATCACAGATTCGGCTCCAGCGCCTTTCCAGGAGGCTGCATTGACCGCTCTTGAAAGTCGGCCACAATATTTTGAATCACTGAGACAAGTAGTTAGAAATGCTTCTCTCTTGCTTTTAGTATACTCTGAGACTGTAATCAGTTTAAAGCGCATTTGAGGATTCGCGCTAAGCAATAACTAACTGTTATTCCCATTGGTGTTCAGGATTATGAACTACGAAGAGATTTCCTTGCTAAAATTCTGGCTGAAGTTGGTTTGCGCATTCGGTTTAAGGCCCAGGGTTCATTCTTTATATTTGCAGAGATTCCTGAGGAGTGCCTTCTGTCTGATGTATGCTGTTTTTTGCCACTATATTTATTGCTACAAAGCTGTTTGAAATCCAATATTAGTCGTCTTCAAATGGTAACAGTGCAATTGCAATTTCAGGTTGATTGTGTTAAAAAGCTGATAGAAGAGGCAGGGGTGGTTGGTGTACCAGGTTGTGGATTCTTCCACTCAAACAAACCAGTGGAGGTTGGTGCCGATATTTTCTATCATAAGAGATATATCAGGTTTGCTTTCTGTAAAAGTGATGATACATTAGCAGCTGCTGCACAAAATCTGCGAGAGTTAGTTAATAGAGCAGGTGCCTTTGATCACAGTGAAAGTGTAAGGTGCTAATATGTCTGAAGCCTGCCAATTGAGAATAGTAAAGTAGAGCTATATTTTTCCCGTAGGAATGTCTCTTTTCTGAAGATCTACCAAGCATAAACACATGTACAGTGGAGCTCTTAGCCTTCAGCCTGCTCATGTTAGTAGTAATCAGTCACTATTCCTGTTTTAAATTATATCTAGTATGCCAAAAATCACCTTAAGAAAAGGAAATAGATGAGTATTTTGTAATATGGGTTTTTGTCAAGCCAGTATTGTTCTCTCCTGTCTGAGCTACAAGCCTACAAGTGGAGCAGGCAGCATTTTAAATTGAATTAAAAGTGCGGCAGTTCCTCTTGAACTGAATTTAACTTCTCATGGGGTTTCACTTTTTGATCAGAAAGTAATGTACTAGAAGAGAGAAACCCAAAGAGCTTGAATTGCAGATTCCGGCCGGGTCTGAGTGGGTACAACAGCAATACATTTAAACAGAATGGCCGTTTACAGATATTATTGGCAACAGTGTTTCTCATGGACCGATAAAACTGCGGGCTGCATTATCGTGGGGAAACCCAAATAACTCTTTGCTTAAGGACTTTCTCTAATGATCTACGGAATTTGTCTCGGAAAACTCACTAATTACTGTTTTTGATCAACAGAGGACTTACTATTTACTCTCTTTATGTAAATTGGCTTCAATTAGACAAGTCTTACAGGACTTAGTGGGGAATGTTTAAGACGTCCAAAACCTTGTTTCTGGTAGGTAGATTAAGACAGTGGGTCAAGCAGAAGATACTCGATGGCATAAATTCTGATTTCTGTTTGGCAATGCTAGACGTTCTGCACTATTTCTTTAAACCTGCAAGATTTTTCCTGTCACCGAGGGAGGTAGCTAAAAAACTTGGCCAGTTTAATTAATCACCTGTCTCGACCAATATTTTTAAATGGATATATACTCTTTCCACATGTTTAGGTCATAATTAGCGAACTGTTTAGTTTGATTTAGTCATGGTTAAGAGACAAAACTGCAATTACGTATAATTTAACTGGGTTTGATGACGAACGGGTTAATGGCTGGGCTGCTGAGTGCTGTAGTTGAGTCTGTGTCCACATCGGAGCAATTAAACTTTGCTATCTTGCATTGTCATTCAGATTTTCTTAAACCTCCCAATGTCGTCACGCGTAGTTTTGCTGAAAACTAAAAGATGGGAGCTTTCAAAATAATTGGAATGTAACGCCACGACCCGTTCTATTTCATTAGTTTAATTCTTTTAAGAAAAGATAATTACATGTTGCCGCTCAGGTTTTATATAAGACAGTGCTCATTGTTGAGTCATGGCATAGCTCTGAAGCAACACATCATGAGTGAATCCGTTTCACCAAACACAGAGAGGACTTCCTCCTCCTCACCTAACAAACTAACCAATGATCAACAAACTAGTTGCCGCAAACTGTGGATCGAAACCTTTTCTAATGACTGAGTCATGCTTGTTTGATCATGAGTGAATCTGGTTCACAGCTTGCCCAAAAACTCGGACGCCACCTGAATAGATGGCGAAAGTCAACCCATCCATGTTGAGCTTGGGATCAAATCGTCTGGCTTCTTGATCTTGCTCCCTCAAACACAAGCTTGGTGAAAAGCTGCTGTGTTTCTTATTTTGTTGTGGCCATTTTTTCTTCACCCGATCAAGTTAAAGAGGAATAGACAATCAGATTACCAGAAAGAAAAGAGAAGGGATTCTTTGGGTCCTTGATCTGCAAGCAGCCATTAGGCTTTGAAAGGATCACATCATGAGGAATGAAATTCAAAGCACTTCGTATATCGAGATTGAATATGGAGTGAGGAGGCTGCGCCGTGGCATTAAGTTGGTGCGAGAGTATGACCAACGCTAGGCATTAAATAAAACCACTAGCCAACAAAATCAGTTTTTTCCCCAAGAGAAAATGCGTTAAGGTAGGTTTGGCTGTTTTCATATTCCACTTGCCAACTGAGTTCACATTGGTCAATAATGTATCCGCAAATTACAGGGAGAGGGGCAACATGGCAAGTGGAAGTGGGAACTCATCATATGAAATTAAGATAAATTTCTAAGATATGCTTTCATACGCTATTCCAATCATGAATCACGTCTTCTTTTTTTTAAATCAAGCGGAGTCACGTCGGCCTCAATCAAGATCTTATGTGTATATATAAATGAAAAGAAGGCTTCATCTCATTTTGGCTGGCAACTAACGAACGTGGAGACTGTGTATCAGCATAACTGTTAATTGTCAAGACAACCTTAAAAAGAGACAACCCAAACAAGAGATGCAATACTATATCAATAGCATTTGCAAACCTCCCCCTGATAGTTCTCTGTCGTCAGTCTTTCCTCATGTTTGTGGTTCTCTTCACATTTCCATTCGCACGGACCCTTGTTATATCTCTAAAATTTCCGATTCCAGATTCAAATATCTTCATTCCTTAGACATCTAGTTCGGAATAAAGTAAATATTGACCTGCAGCCGCTGAAATCGAAAACACCCCTCAACTTTCTTTTTTGATTTCGCCGCCCTCCCCCATATCAGCAGATGCCTCTATCAAACCATGGAAGGTCAAGAAGTCTAATCATCACGCATTAAAATGTCAACACAATCCATTTGGACAAAATGAAACAATTCGCCGTCATCACAAGGTCGAGACTTCGAACGCTACAGATGATGTTAGCCTCCGCAAGTCGCAATACTTTTTGTCCCTTTTTTTTTCTTTTTTTTTTAATATTCTCCTTTTTTAAGCATGATGCCTAGAAAAGAATAGAGAACAATTCAAATTACAAGATTTTTGAAGAGTAAATGAAGTAATGGTGACTTTATTAATATCTTAAAATGGCGGTTCCAAAATATATAATGAGGGTGTACCACATAATTCTACAATTTCAAGCATCGAGAAGACGTTCTCAATAGGATTACTCAACTTTTCTTAATTAAAGATTTGAAACTCTCAATAAAGAAATATAACTGGCGGAAAAAATCACAGAAAATTCTGCTCTTCTTTTCTCTTTGGTGGTAACAAAAATTTTACTCTTCTAATAAGAAAGTGTCTCGAAGTGTGAAATGAGCATGAAACATTTGAGCGGGGTATAGCTAAGCCAATTTCTCATCCGCAGCATCAACGCGAATTCTCAAAGGCTGATTATAAAAATTGTACAGCTCGAGAATTTATTGAAGGTAAGCAAAAGAGGAGGAGCCCTTTCAGATATTATATATATTCCAAAATGGCTCTTCATCATCATGTAGAACAGAAAAATAGTCACCATAACATATGATCTTCCAGACGCCACTGTCCACGGCTCTTATTGGAGAGGTTGGTCAGACTTGACATGGTGGCTCTCAAGCTCTGAGGATCTCTCTCTCTCTCTCTCTCTCTCTCTCTCTCTCTCTGGTTGAACTATGGACAATTCGAGGGTGATCTTTGCCTTGCATGTAGCAGCGTGCATACTACTTGCAGATGTCGCTCGTGCTCAGAACCAGACGCAAGCTATGACTGACCCTTCTGAAGGTACAAACAAACCCTCTTCCTCTCTTCGCGTGCTTGTGTGCGTTTCATTTTTGAGTTCGTTATTCTTAAGAGTGCCGATGATCATCAGCATCCTTCCTAATAATGAAAATCATCTCCTTCTTGAATTATGATTAAAATCGAAGCTATATAACAGTTCAAACACCTTTCCTTTGGGAGGTGTCCTCGTGGTGGCCCACCCCCCATATCAGCCTCCAGTCTCATATTTCAAAAAAACGACCCTTAATTCTCGAATATATCTTCTTTCATATACCGATACAGAGTTCTCTTTAAAACATCGTGATGATATTTTTTCGCAGCCTTTCACCAACTTGTGATCCTGGTTTTATTTATAATCTAGACAGCATTATCTTATGGGACTGCAAAGATGTGGGTGGTTCCTCTTTCACCTTGTTATGTCGATTTGATCCATGTGGAACTCACTTTAATTTGATGACTTGTAAAATAATCTTTAATCTTAAGATATTGAGTATCAAGAAAGCAAAATTGATTCCCTTAAAACCATATTGTCCGGGAAATGTAAAAATAGTACTCCGTATGAGCGGCTGACCTCGTTTATACAATTTAACTGGATAAACAGCATGTGAATACCAGTAGCATTAGTTGCACTTAATAGTCTAAATCACTCTCCATTTACGTATGATAAGAATCAAGCACCAATGCATTTAGTTTGAGCATGAAGCTAAACAAGTGAGTCGATGATGGTGATGTCAATGCAGTGGCGATTCTGAACTCGATATGGTCAAAATGGGGACTCACTCCACAGGCGCCAACATGGAACATAAGCGGAGAGCCATGCAGCGGAGCTGCCATTGACTCGACCACCTTCGACACTTACAACCCTTTCATCAAATGCGACTGCTCCTTCAACAATTCCACCACTTGCCACATTACCCAGCTGTACGTATCAAGAGTATCACGCCCACCCTCTGTGTGTCTCATCTCATGTCCGGCTGGATTTTCTTTGGTCGCAGCAAGGTTTATGCAATGAGCGTTGCTGGTCCTATCCCTGATGAATTGTGGAACTTGACTTACGTTTTCAATCTGTATGTATTGTTCTTGTTCCCATTCTCTTTTTTCCGTAGTTTCTCATTTCCATGGAGTTTTTATGGTGTGCCATGTGTCATACCTTGTAATTTAGCTACATTCAGTTCTTGCCTGTCTACGCAACACTACATCCCCTCAATTGCTGAAGCTTCACATTGATTTTTACACACCAAGGTTTAAGACCTTATGGAGTTGACAGTTGTTCTGATAGTATTATGTACTTTACACAGGAACTTGGGCCAAAATCTCTTGGCTGGTTCCTTATCTCCATCCATTGGCAACCTAACTCGCATGCAGTATCTGTGAGCACGACTCAATTCTAGTCTCAAAATTTAAACGAGTTCTCTGCTCCTTATTTAAGCATTTTTCTTTCTTTCCTGATGCTTACTCTGCTGATTTACTTCAGGAGTCTGGGCATTAATGCATTATCAGGCGAGCTTCCACCGCAACTTGGGTTACTTACAGAGCTATTGTCATTGTAAGTAACAGTTCCAGCACAGGATTTGCATTATCAAGCAGAAGGATTCAACTGCATTAGGTCCACTGGATGTTCAGACTAATTTTCAATGAAAATTGGCTTGCAAAAAGATAAAAAAGAGAGAGTGGATCTGACTACTAGTTTGATGTTGTAGGTCCTTCAGCACCAATAACTTCAATGGCTCTCTGCCAACTGAGCTTGGAAATCTGTCCAAATTGCAGCAACTGTAAGTCCTACCTGCTTAACATTCTTAAACATGGATTTTTTTTTTAAAATATTTGCAGGTATTGGAGTTTGGCAGAAGGAAAATTTGTCGAATTAGGTGGCAAACGGATTAAGTAAATGTTTTATGTATCCTTTCAAATTGATTAGCTTCTTTTAACCTTCGTGACTTGCAGTAGCATGCTGTTGTTACTATCATTCTGCCCATTGTCACGTAGCCTAACCCTTATACCTCATATTTCACTTTCCCTGTCATCCTCTTGTTGACATTTCGACTACTAGGGACTCCTGCAATGTTTGGCTGTGTAGTTTCTGGGTGTAGACCTTCTCAAATCTCGTGGATGTTGTGTCAATGTTCCGTGACACTGTGTCACCCTCTCCTCTCGGCGTCACTTCTGCTTTCAACTATTCAAAAGGACAAACTATTGAGTTATTTGCATTGCGTTAAATTAATAAAATGCCCTGGGCTGATGGAAATCACTTATCGTGCAGTTACATTGATAGTTCCGGAGTCAGTGGTGAGATTCCTTCAACATTTTCCAAGCTTAAAAATCTTCACACAGTGTAAGAGCTTCATTCCTCCTTTTATATTCTGGAAAAAAAACTACTCAAAGTAAAAGCTTTGTGATAGAATTTCTCTGGAGAAATACATTTTCCGGTTGCAGGTGGGCATCGGATAACAACCTCACTGGCAATATTCCAGAATTCATAGGAAATTGGTCGCTGCTTACACAGCTGTAAGGCAATGTATATGTTTGTTTTTCAGACCATGACTGTCTAACTTTCACAACAGTGTGTAGGCTCTGAAAATTGAAATTCAACAAATTAAATAGCATTAACTCTGTATTATGTTATCATTGTACAGTATCTGATAATTTTTTTCAATTTTTCCTAATTTATAGGATTCTTCAAGGAAATTCTTTCAAAGGTCCAATTCCTTCGACATTTTCCAATTTAACCGCTCTGAAAGACTTGTGAGTGGAGTCGTGTACCTTCTGTCTCTATGGTTGTAAAAACAAACTTACCACAGCCTTCAACAAACTGACAATGAGTTGACTCCATAATGCAGGAGGATAAGTGATGTATCTAATGGAAGCTCTTCACTGGAATTCATCAGGAATATGAAGAATCTGTCTATTCTGTAAGACAGACTTTCTTTTCCTTTCTTTTTCTCTTATGCGAAATGGGCTGACCCTATTGTTTTCAGGATACTGAGGAATAACAACATCTCAGACTCTCTCCCATCAGATTTTGCAGGATACCAGCGTTTATCTCAGCTGTAAGTCGTTGTTCTTGGTTGGAGATTGATTGAATATGTGCCAAAGCGTTTCTTAATGTGTCCATCTTTAATTATCTTCAACCTGGACATGGGGTGTTGCCATTTGCATCCTATTTATAGTCAGTGACATAAAAGCAATAGTTGGAGGATGAATTTGTGACCCTTCACTAATGGTATACAATAGTTGTTACTAAATGAATAGTACTTACTTAATATTATCTGGTTGGTCATACTTTGGTTAAAGACCATCTTGAACCCCAATTAATAGTACAGTATTGCTAAGGAGCATTTGCCTCCATGATTCTTCTATAAACTTCATTTGACAAATATTATATGCATTGGGTATCGAGATGTTTTTTACATGTGATCATCTCGATTTTCCGAAAGGAATTTTGTTTTATTCAAACATGTATATGTTATTTACTCAATTTATAAATATAGTAACTTTGTTGCATCTATATTGGACCAGGGACTTAAGCTTCAACAAGTTAACTGGACAGATTCCAAACTCCCTTTTCAATTTGAGCTCACTTACTTACTTGTAATGTACCTCTTCCAGATAATCGTATATGTTCCTTTCAATATGTTCTCTTTGTTGATGCTTTGCAAATCTCTTTGCTTCATTTCTCAGGTTTCTTGGAAATAATAGCTTGAATGGCACACTTCCTGAACAGAAAAGTACATCCCTTCTTAACATGTAAGAACGCCTGAAAGATCTCCTTCGCCTGAGAGCCCTAATGATGCTCACAACTGTCACTGATCAATTGAAAAGAACATGGGCGATTATGTACAAGTTTTTAGGGGCATTCATGGAGTTTGAATGCTACGAAAATGTGTAGTCAAAGTATTCTATTTTCTGTCTTTGGTTGAAGGTCAGAGTGAGAATATAGCTACTTGAATATATTTTTCTCCTATTCCCATTCACAGCTAACTCGGCACTATATATAGTTCTGGCAAAGTCATCTTGTATTTGGTGCCTGGGAACATGAAGAACATAGTCAACCTTTCGTTGTTTGACATATCAGAGGATGCTATTTTATACTCAAAGACTCCTACCATATTGGTTAACTAACTTAATAACATCTTCACTGTGTCATTTTTACAGAGATGTGTCGTACAATAACTTGATGGGAAGCTTTCCTTCTTGGGTCAGCAATGATTTACAACTGTATGTGATTTCTGTTATTCGAAGAATGACAATTGATACTTTTTAGTTGTATATGTTATCGCGAGGAATCTTCTTTTGCCCTTTATTAATAATTTCATTACCCTCAAGGGATGCTATATTGTACTTGAAGTCATTTTCTAGCTTCAGGATGAGCTATAGGTGTTCCAATCTTATAGGGAGACTCACGATCACATTTTTTCTCCTGATGCATTTTGCAGTAATCTGGTTGGCAACAACTTCACATTGGACAACTCTAACAGTAGGTAATTTCCCTGGTGACTTTTTGCTTATAAAGCTTGGGTGATCATAGACAGTAATAATTCAATAAAGAACTGTTAGCTGATGTGTCCTCAGATTTGGCTTGAATGCCTACCTTGCTTTACAAGGATAATCACCGATCCCACCCTGTTGGGAAATCTGGATGTTTAGATATGAAATTTGTCCTTCGTCATAAAAATTTCATTAATTGAGATTATAGATGCATGTAACTTTGTGCTTAGACTCACTCTCTCATTTGGTTGCTAAATGTACCGCCAGGAATGAATATAAATCGCTTAAACAACTGTCATCAACAGAACTATCATAGCTAGCAATTTCATATGATTGTTCTTATTCATATTCCATTGTGGATGTCAGTAGTTTGTATGAAGACTGAAGCAACGGTTTCGCCATCTTTAATTCTCATAATTCATGCCCTGGGTAATCAGCAATTCTGCGAAACTCAGTATTAGTATTCACTAGAAAAGGCATACAGTTCAAACTATGACTTGGAGATGCTATCACTGTGTCAATGATTGAAAAACTTTTAGCATTTAATAAGCAATTGCATCATCCATGAAGGACTTGAATGTTCGATGAAAGTCATATAATGTCTTTCAAATGGAAAATGCATTTCCAAAATGTGAAGCAGTACACCCTCATTAAGTGGGAAAATAACAATTGATAATTGCATGGGATAGGATGTACAGGTTCGTGATGACTAAAAGATGATCCTTTGAGTTTAATTCCAAAAAATAGATGCGTCTACACAATTAGAAGAATCCTTTTATACCCATTGGTCATACAACCAGCGACTTGCTATAGAAGTATCTGCTTTTGATTAACCTATAAGTACATAACTGCCATACTGGTCAACTGATAAACCTTTCTAATTTTGTCTTAGCATACATCCTTCAGGATTAAACTGTCTTCAACAGAATTTTCCTTGCAATCGCGGGACTGGAATCTGTAAGTGCATGTAATCTTTTCCCCTTTATATGCTTTCATTATTGAATGCTTCAACAAGAGGAGGACAGGAAATCATATATACAGTTACTTAAGTATTATGCTTGCTTGCATCCTGATACATGAAGTGCATGGTAACTCTAATGTAGTAGAACACAGAATGGTCAAACTAGTTTCTTCCAGTAGTCAGATTAGGGGTAGTTCAGTGGCACAGATAAGGAAAAATTGCGGTTCAAGTTGGTATGCTAGGTTTTTCTTTAGAAAAGGGGACAGCTAAGTAGTTATGATGTCCCATTTGATCCATGATTTATGTTTCATCATTCGTTTCTTTTCTGTTTGTTTTGAGAAGTGTATAGAATGATTCTGATTCTTTCTTTTTTTGTTGATCTTTCTGATCGAGATATATGGATCCATCGATCAGTGTGGCTAAGTAATGAATCCATTATCGTTTCATTAGGGAAAAGCCATCTTTTTCTCAACAATGTCTTTGTCATTTGATCTAATAACCTTCTGGTTTTTCAAAAACCCTCATATGATGCTGAACATGCAAGGTTGATTGATCAATTAAATACTTCTATTTAGAATTTTACTCTCTCCATCTGCAAAGGGCCTAAGTAATTCAGTCTGGTCCAGGGTATAATAGGCAGATTACTGGCAGGCTGCCTTTATATTCATTACTTGCCTCTCTAGGTTCCCCTTGATCTGGTTTTTTAATTTCCCTAGAAAGGAGCTTACTTCATTTCCATCATGACTTTGTGGGTCTCTTCACCAGATTGTGAAAGAACTAATTTATTATCACACTTACAACTGTGTACTAAGATGCTATGCGACAGAGTGTTGGGAGTAAGCTTTGAAGATAAGCATGTGCCATTTAGATATTTAAGTTGAATCAGGCTAAATTATGGAATTATAGAATGTACAAAATGCATGTGCTGTGGCAAGTAATTCTGTCCATTATGTAGACGGAAGTACCTTTCCTAGACTTATCATGAACTGCTCTTTTATGTTTGTCATGCAGACTACAGTTTTGCAGTTAAATGCGGTGGCCCTCAGATTACTTCGTCCAGTAATATTGTATATGAGAGGGATAATAACACTCTTGGTCCTGCTACCTACTTTGTGACCGATACTGAGAGATGGGCAGTGAGCAATGTTGGCTATTTCACGGGAAACAACAATCCCGCTTATAAAGCTTCCACGCTTTCCCAGTTCACAAACACTTTAGACTCAGAGCTGTTCCAGACTGCACGGCTCTCTGCTTCATCTGTACGATACTACGGATTAGGGCTGGAGAATGGAAACTACAATGTCACTCTCCAGTTTGCTGAAATACAAATCCTGAATACTGGATGGCAAAGTCTTGGGAGGCGTCTTTTTGATGTATACATACAGGTAGGACCGTATTTTGACAAGCTTTTTTTTTAACCTGGAAAGTTCACAATCAACTACCAATGCCACTTATGCTTGTTTCAGGGAAACCTTGTTGCAAAGGATTTCGACATACGAAAAGAGGCAGGTGGTGCCTCTCTTACAGCTGTTCAAAAAGTGTATCAGGCTCAGGTAACAGCGAACTTTCTTGAAATACACTTTTTTTGGGCTGGAAAAGGGACTTGCTGTGTACCAAATCAAGCTACATATGGTCCTTTGGTTTCAGCCATTAGTGCTATTCCAGGTACTACGATAAAAACTTGCTCGTATTCCTAGCCCCATATTTGTAAGTTTACTTAATTGGCAGAATTTGTGCAGACTTCATACCCACTGTCAGTAACAATCCCCCAACCAGCAAAAAGGATCGTACTGGCTTGATTGTTGGAGTTACTACTGGAGTTGGAGTGGTCAGCTTGGTGGCCATTCTCCTGGTCTTCTATCTTGGTCGGAGAAGGAAAATGGCTCGCATGATTGAAGACCAAGGTAAACCCCACTTAGATATTTACAATAGATTCCTCATGATAACTTTCCTGTCTGTAATTTTCTATGCTAATTATGGTTTTGCATTAGAAGACGAACACTGTGTTCTGCGGAGGTAAAAAGAATGAGAAATTTCTACATCGTAATGCCACCGTTCTTAAAAGCTTTTGAGTTCAATGCCCACTGGCATTAGGATGTGGGATTTCTATGTTTTCTAGTTGAAGTTAAATTTCATGAACGCATTTTGATTTTGCTGGCTGACTAATTTAAGCGGCTAATATGTTTCTGAAACTAATCTGCATTATTGTGTCTTACAGAGTTCTTTGGCATCGATACTAGACCTTACACTTTCAGCTATGCGGAACTAAAGGCTGCTACAGATGACTTCAATCCTAATAACAAGCTTGGGGAGGGGGGATTTGGCCCTGTTTTCAAGGTTTGTTGTAATTCATTGGATAACACAAAAAAGTAAATGTAGATGCAGTGATGTCACAGGTGAATGTAATGGCAGAATTGAAGTGCTTGGCTGCTTGCAAATGCTGATCTTATCACTATAGCTTCCTCAACAATAGCTGATCTGATCTTAGCTTGTCATAAGAACTAAGTCGATGCTTTATCTTTCTGAAAGTGTTTCTTTGAGAAAGAACTGAAAAAGAGGAGAAACTCATTGCTAAAGGTTACCGAAATTATGGTTTCCATACCTTGGACCAAAAAGAGAAAGGTTTATGGTTTCCGTGTGCTGCTTGACCTAACTTCCAGTATTTTCTCCGCCTGGAAAGAAACACCCTCCTCACTTATGTCATTTTCCTTTTTTAGGCAATCATCCTTTGGCTTTGGAGGATGGCCGTAATAGACCCTAAATTACGTCCAGGAAAGAAAGTAATCCAATGAATAGCATCAACCCATCCGTGGATAATATAACTAAATGTTGAAATGCACGGTTTTAAGTAACTAATGAATGGACAATTTTCTTGGTTATGTTTGCTAGGGTCCAGACTGAATAAGCATGATATAGGTTAACCCGTCCTTCATTTGTCATCTATATATTCATACATTGTACTTCTAGAAGATGAGTTCTTTGGCATTTTTTGATAGTCTTGACTTATGTGGAGCTTCTGGATAGTCTAGTAACTGGAGTATACATTGCCATGCTAATCACATTTTTGGTCTTAAAATGGCTATTGATTTTTTAGATTGAAGTACTCAATGTATCAATGACAACAGGGAACACTCAATGATGGGAGAGTGATTGCTGTTAAGCAACTATCTGTATCATCCCACCAGGGAAAGAATCAATTCGTGGCAGAGATTGCCACTATATCTGCAGTGCAACACCGCAACCTTGTTAAACTGTATGGATGCTGCATCGATGCAGATAATCGGCTTCTTGTTTATGAGTATCTGGAGAACAAGAGTCTTGACCAGGCAATGTTTGGTACGTGACAGAATCTTCACCTCAACAGTGTCTTTTGTCATGTTACTACATATTTAATGCACAAACCATGGAAAAGTTACAAAACAAGTGGGCAGGTTCATAATTTGCAAACTAAAGTTAAGAACAATGCCATGTTAAAAACTTTTTCAAATTACCGTATGTTTTGATTAGCAGTGACGCTTGGACTTATGATATAGTGCTTCCACGGTGCAGGACAAAGAAGCTTGAGTCTTGATTGGGCAACACGGTATGATATCTGTCTGGGTATTGCAAGGGGTCTAGCATATCTTCATGAGGAGTCAAGGCTGAGAATCGTGCATAGGGATGTGAAGGCCAGTAATATTCTGCTGGACTCTGATCTCACACCTAAAATATCAGACTTTGGTTTGGCTAAACTTTATGATGATAAGAAGACCCATATAAGCACTCGTGTGGCGGGAACCATGTAAGCTCCATGTTCTTCTGTCACATGCACACAGAGCCACATTTATTAGTTCACCGGCGCATACAGTTGCTGAAACACTAATTCTGCTTTCCCATTGCTTTTGTAGTGGATATCTTGCTCCTGAGTATGCAATGCGTGGCCACCTTACAGAGAAGGCTGATGTGTTTGCGTTTGGAGTAGTGGCTCTAGAGGTTGTCAGTGGAAGGCCAAATTCAGACCCTAGCTTGGAAGAAGCAAAAAAATTTCTTCTTGAATGGGTACACTCTTGAACATTGTCCTACTTTTTCATTTGTTTATGGCCATTTAAGAAGGAAACATCGTTCTCTTTCTTCCTTCTATTCTCCCCTTTTAATTCTGTCTATGAGGTTGCCTGAATACATCTGTCACTTTTTTTCCTGCTTCTCAGGCTTGGAACTTGCACGAAATCAACCGCGTTGTTGAGATAGTTGATTCTAGATTATCAGAGTTCCATGGAGAAGAAGCAAAACGCATGGTTGCAATAGCTTTCTTGTGCACTCAAACATCGCCAGCGCTGAGACCACCAATGTCCCGTGTGGTGGCAATGCTCTCTGGAGATATTGAAGTGCCGACCGTGTCAACGAGGCCAGGCTACTTGACTGATTGGAGATTTGATGATACCACTAGCTTCTTGACTGAGAATACTGATATGAGCACAGACAAGAGCCCTCACAACCCAGTGTCCACATCAAGTAATGTAGATGGTGCAAATCTTTCGCCGGTAATTGCTGTCACACCCATGCTTGATGAGATCATTGGAGAAGGTAGGTGAATATGGTTACCTGGACAGAAATCTGCTACATCCATGTCAGGCTTCATCAGTTAATTACGCTCACATTTTGTATTGTAGTTGTTTACTAGAACATACATATGAATTTCCTATAATAAATGACTCTCCCTGACAATGATTTTGCTATTATGTAAAAAGTTGTGGAATAAAGCTGTACAAATTGTCAATTTTTCTGGTAAGTTTGCAAAGTACCAATGCACAACCCAAGGGAACATTAACCGGTTCACCACCGCAGGTGTCAAGTTGAATTGCGAATAACTTCTGTGATTTTGTTCCGAAACTTGCAAGAAAAAGTGCATCATCAATCACATCTTTCTACCAGCTGAGAATCCTCCGATCCAAATCAAACTCAGTAATTTCTGAGGAGCATAGACTGCATTTTCTGACAAAGCTCAATTGATACTACTAGCAATATACATTTGCTAATCACAATGTACTCGGTTTCTGCGTTGTTTGCTTTTTCAACATTTCTGGGTCAAGTTTATATGTTGGGCATCACATTTACAATAAACCAATCAAAGTGACTCCGAAAGTTCTTCGGGCAATTTGGTGCTATCTCTCCAATCTCCAAACCACATGCTAAGCTAAATATCCAAGGACGACTGTCATCCCGCTTGTTTGCACGGTGCCTCGATTATCAGCCACTGTACTCCCCAGAGGGGGCAAAAAACAAGAGGTCGATGCTTTTCCTCTAAACCATTAACTTATGGAATTTATTTAGAGGAGCAGATATAAACTCATGCTTCATCATCACCCTTCATCTAGTCTAAGTGGTTGATGTTAGTTTCAGATATTTTTTCACATACCATTGTAGGAAATGATAGTAATGTAACATGATAGCGACTACAATAATTACTCTTGTTTTCCTTAAGAGACGATAACAAAGGATGATCTTCCTTTAAAGCGACTGTCTTAGTCTGTTCACGGCATTTCCATTGGTGTGACTTGTGAGCAACTGAAGAAACATGGGAGCAGTGACAAATTGATATTGATTCTTTCAAGTCTCTTGTATACATGCATGAACGTATAAGATATTTCTCAGCATAAAATTTCATCAACATAGTTCCTAGTGAGCTTATGAAACTCATTGCGTTGAGATAAGATGCATCCACCGAGCGTTTGTCTCCCCTCTGCCCCCCCAATTTTAGTTTATTCCCTTTTCAGTCGAATCATGGTCCCCAGAAGTGCTTTGACGCAGAGGAGTTCGATTTCCAACGGCTAAATGAGTATAAAGCACCAAATGTTTTCAGGGGTATGAACACTTTCACATCTGACAAGACAAAACAAATGTCCCTCGCCTCTCTTCAAGGAATGAAGGAGAGGACAATAATTACTTCTTTATTGTTGAAAACATTCAGTGTACAGGTGATCTCCCAGTTCTGAGATGCAGTATCATTGTCCTTGTTGTGATGTAAACATCAATTGTGGGACAAAGCTTCCACCAAGAACTCACAAAATCTTTGTCCTTTTCTTTTTCCAGATGTCTTCTACTCAATGACTTCCTATGATAGAAAGCGGACTTACTTTCACAAACTTTTTAGCTGTCTCAAAGTTCGAAATTTGTTATTTTGATGGACAGGCTAGAGGATTGGATGGGCAATTGCCCCTGCCGCCATCGCATCAGCCATCAAAAACATATATGTCAGAATCACAGATTCAGCTCCAGCACCTTTGTTGTCGAAAACATTCAGTGTACAGTTGACCTCCCAGTTCTAAGGAGGCTGCTTTGCCGCTCTCAAAAGTCAGCCGTAACATTTAGAATCACTGAGGCAAGTAGTATACTCTGAGGTTGATATCTGTTTGAAGTGCGTGTGACGATTCGCACTAAGCAATAACTGACTCTTATTCCCATTGATGTTCAGGGTTATGAGGTAAGAGATTTCCTAGCTAAAATTCCGGCTGAAATTGGTTTGTGCATTCGGTTTAAGGCAGGGTTCATTCTTTATATTTGTAGAGATTGTACCCTGCTTTTTGTCACTATATTTATTGCTAAAAAGCTGTTTGATATCCGATATATGTCAATGTCAAATGGTAACAGTGCAATTGCAATTTTAGGTTGATTGGGTTATAAAACTGATAGAAGAGGCAGGGGTGGTTGCTGCACCAGGTTGTGGATTCTTCCAATCAAAACACACTAGATGAGGTTGGTGCTGATAATTTTTGTCATAACAGATATATCAGGTTTGTTTTCTGTAAAAGTGATGACACATTAGCTGCTGCTGCACAAAATTTGTGAGAGTTCATGAATAGAGCAAGTGCCTTTGATCGCAGTGATAGTGTAAAGTGCTAATTTGTTTGAAGCCTGGCAGTTGAGAATTGTAAAATTTATGAGCTATATTTCTCCTGTAGGAATGTCTCTTTTCTGGAAATCTTCCAAGCATGGAACACATGTACAATAGAGCTCTTGACCTTCAGCCTGCTCAAGTTAGTAGTAATCAGTCACCAATCCTGTTTTAAATTTATATCTAGTATGCCAGAAATCACCTTAAGAAAGGAGACGAATGAATAATTTGTAATATGGGTTTTTATCAAGCCAGTATCGTTCTCTCCTGTCTGAGATACAAGCCTACAAGTGCAGCAGTTGGCGTCATAAACTGAATTAAAAAATGCGGCAGTTGGCCTCTTGAAGTGAATTAACCTCTCATGGGGTTTCATTTTTTCGTCAAAAAGTAACTTAGCTGTACTAGAAGAGAGAAACCAAAGAGCTTGAATTGCAGATTCCGGCCAGGTACGAGTGCGTACTACAGCAACACAATTAAATGGAATGGCCCGTTTATAGATATTATTGGCAACAGAGTTACTCTAGGACTGATGCAACTGCGAGCCGCATTATGGTAGGCAAACCCAAATAACTGTTTGCTTAAGGACTTTCTCTAATGATTTACGGAGTCTGGGTCTTGGAAAAATCACTGATTACTGTTCTTGATCAGCCAAAAACTTACTAATTTACTCTCTTTATGCAAATTAGCTTCAAGACTAGTCTTATAGGACAAAGCAGGGAACGTTAAGACCTCAAAAACCTGGTTTCTACTGGTAGGTAGATTACAACAGTAGGTCAAGCAGAAGATACTTGAGGGTGTTAGTTCTAATTCGTGGGTTGGTTTTATCTGTGTTTGGCCATGCTAGACGTTCTGCACCATTTCTTTAAACATGCAAGATTATTCCTGTCACTGAAATTTATATATTAGACAGTGCTCATTGTTTGGTCATGGCATAGCCCTGGAGCACCACATCTGCGTTTTGCTAACGCAATGGATAGAAAGAAAAACAGAGAGAGGACTCCCTCCTCCTCGCATAACAAAATAGCCCATCATCAATGAACTTGTTACTGCATACTGTGGATCGAAACCTACTATGACTGAGGCATACTGCTTGATCATGAATGAATTTGGTTCGCAGCTTGCTTGATAACTCCGATGTCACCTGAATAAGGGCGAATCAATCAATCCATCCGCATGCAGTTCGGTATCAAATTGTCTGGCTTCTTGACCCCGTTACATAATCTTGGTGCCACAGTACGAGAAACAAAACAGGTGAAAAACTGAGATGTTTCTTATTATATGTCGGGGCCATTTTTTCTTCACTTGGTCAATTTAAGACTTTGTTTCTTTTGCGGAAAATGAATGATTAAAAAAATATTTTTGTAAAAAATGATCAATTGAAATAATTGGTTAATAAAAAATATTTTTATTATCAATAATAATTTATGTCTAAATATTTTTTTTTTGGGTAAAGATGTCTAAATATTTTCGTGTATAGTAAAAATATTTTTCGTTTATTCACTTTTGTGAACAATACAAGTGATCATTTTTAGGATGATATTTTTCAAATCGTTTATTTTTTTGCAAAATAAAAAGAGCTAAAAGAGAAAACGATGTTCGAATCAACGGTTACCACAAAAAAAAAGAGAAAGGATTTTTTGGATTCGAGATTGAATATGGAGAGAGAGAGAGAGAGAGAGAGAGAGAGAGAGAGAGAGAGAGAGGAGGCTGCACTGTGGCATCAAGTTGGCACGAGAGAACGACCAAAACGCCACCGGAAAACGAAAGCCATCTCTTTCCAAGAGTGAACGCGTTGACCTAAAGGTGGCCGCTTTTAATGATTCCACTTGCCCACTGAGTTCATACCGGGTCATTTTTATCGAAAAATTCAGAAATGTTCATGTTGAAGTGCAGGTAGTGGTCCGTACAGGTTGATATTTTCTCCTTCGTCCGCCGTTCCAATCGTGAATCTAATAAGTCTTTTTTTATTTTTTTAACATTGAGCGGAGTCAACCTCAATTAAAATATTATTCGTGCATATGAATTAAAAAAAGTTTTCATCTCATTTTGGATGGAAACTAACAAATTGTGAAAAATATATATCCACTATATGATTAATGGTCGAGACAATAAATAAATAAAAAATAAGGCAAGAGACGCGATACTGTATCAAAGAGAGAATATTCAAGGGATTCTTACCTACTTTGATTATGTCATGACATTTACAAATCTCCCTATAACAGTTCCCGTTGTTAATCTTTTCTCGTGTTCGTGGTTGTACCTTAACATTTTCATATGCATCGGCCCTTATTTTCTCCCTAAAATTTTCAATTCTAGATTCAAAAATATCTCCTGTCCTTTCACATCTAATTCCAAGTGAAGTAGATGTTGATATGCCACCACTTGGGTGGATGAGTCCATCAGTTCTAGACGCCCATGTTGACCTTAGAAATGGAATTGAAAAGATCCCTTCCTCATCTTTCCCTCTGCCTTCCCCGCCACACCACCACCAAACCCCCACACCAACGCCCCCCAAATATCAGCAAATGCCTCTATCAAACCATGCGGTTGGTCAGACTTGACATGGTGGCTCTCCAGCTATAGGATCTCTCTCTCTCTCTCTCTCTCTCTCTCTCTGGTCGAACTATGGCAAATTCGAGGGTGATCTTTGCCTTGCACGTAGCAGCGTGCATACTACTACTTACAGATGTCGCTCGTGCTCAGAACCAGACACAAGCTACAACTGACCCTTCTGAAGGTATGAACGAACAAACCCTGTTCCTCTCTCTGCGTGTTCGTGTGTGTTTAACGAGTTTCTTGTTCTAAAGAGTGCTGATGATCGTCAGCATCCTTCCTGATCATGAAAATCATCTTCTTCTTAGGGTGCGTATATTCGAGGGAAAGCGTTTTTTCGAAATCCGTTTTATGGACTTTTACTCTTTTAGTTCACGAAAAATAATTATTCAATCGAAAACACTTTTCAATCAAGAAAAACTTTCATGTATAAAATTAATAAAATGAATTCTCTAATTTTAAAAAAATGAAAACACTTTTCAAAATTACGTATCTTAATTTTGTTAATATTTTATTTTTTCTTATCTTTTCTTATCTTCTTCTTTTTTTTCTTTTTTTCTTTTCTCTTCCTTTTTCCTTCTTTCTCCCTCCACAAGTCACCGGCCTTGGCCATCGCTGGTGACAGGCCACGGGTAGGGCCAACAACTCGCCAACCCTATGCGAGCCCCAACCTCGCGTTGGCAAGCCTCGACTAGCCTCACCGGCACGAGGTCAAGACTGGCCGGGATCTGGCGAGTTCAAGCTCGTCGACCTCATTCTGACGAGCCTCGACTTTGCAGCAAGGCCTTGCTGGCCTTGTGCGAGCTCAAGGCTCGCCAGATCCCGACGAGGCCTCGCTAGCCTTGTGCGAGCTCAAGGTTCGTCGGATCCTAGCAAGCAAGGGCTCGCTCGAGGCCAGTGAGCTCAAGCTCGACTGCTTGGTCGATCCTGGTGAGCTCGACTGCTCGGCCGATCCCGTTGCCGCTCGGTCACGGCAGAGGTAGGAGGAAAAAGAAAAGGAAAGAAAAGAAAAAGAAAAGAGAAAAAAATAAAAATAATTAAATATTCTAGTTTTTTTCAAAAAAGAAAAGAAATAATTAAAATATCGAATTTTTTTTAAAATTATTAAAATACTTGAATTTTTTTTGTTTGGGATAAAATCACGAGATTGAAATCATTTTCTAAATGATATGCAAACACCAGAAAACGTTTTCAATCATGTATCACCGAACGTAGAAAAACTAACCGTATTCCTAAAAAATACTTTCTCGAAAATCACTTTCCTTTATCAGTGGGTTTTTTCCGAAATGAATGCATCCTTAAAGGATGCTCAAAGATCGTGACAAACAATGACTAGGTGAGGGCACTGTTATCCTTCCGCGAAGGACGGTCGACCGGGTAACCAGTTTACCACTTTTACTTGAAAATTCTTGCTAAGTCTTCCGTGGGATTTGCTGACAGGAAGCAAATCCCTCAAATTTGGGTACCTTACATATTAAAAAAACGAAACATGAAATACTCTAAATGAGATTAAATACTTAAATATAGCTAATGACCGGTATGAACAATTATTACTACATAAAACTTATAAAAATTATTAGAAGAATCTATTAAATTTAAAAAAATAGGAAAAAAAACAGCTCAAGAAACCTCGATTCTGCCATGCGGGGGTTCCCTGGGTTACCAAAAAAAAAAAAAAACCCCCGATTCTCATGTTCTTCATTGTGCTGGCATAACAATAGTCACGCTGGTGTAACTACAATGTTATTTCAATTTTATTATGATACCGATTAGGCGACGCATTTTAAATTGTAAAAGATGGACCATCGAAAGAGCAAAAGAGTTGTGGTTGCTTGAGCAAGCTCGAGACATTGAACTGAATTTTGTTTTTATTTACAAATCCACAACATGATACTATTAAGCAATATGATATTCATGAGATATCATTTTTAGATAGTGGACAGGGCCCTAAAAAAAGAAGGGACAAGATACCAAGTGATATTCATTAACTTGTGCATCTACTAACTCTCTTCTATTCTGTTTTACGCAATAACTAGTACTAATTATCATTTTATTTTCGAGAAAAATACTTAATCATCCATTGACTTCTTAATCACATGGAATGGTATGGGATCACGTATTATGTAGTTTATGCGTATGCTCATTCACAAATTATAGTTATTTTATGCAATTCGATTAGGTCCGTGTGCATCTTCTTCTACAAGATTCGTTTCAGTTGGTAATAATTACATCTAGCAAAATTACGGGAAAATTACCAAAAAAATCCTAAAACTATTACACTTAAGCCAATTCAGTCTTAATTTTTTAATTTGGTCAATTTTATCATAAACATCTTCACGATTTACTAATGTAGTCCATTTGGCAAATTTTGATTGGAAATTAATTACGTGCACATCAGCTGTCCTACATGACATGGCTGATACCGACGTGAAAATTTTTATTTTTTTATATCTTTTCTTTTTCTTTAATTGTTAAGGGCCGACAGAGGGCCATCGACCACCAGCCACGGATCGACGACTCCTACCAACCAATGGGCGAGGGCCTACGAGCGCTCACCAACCACTGGGCAAGGGCTGCGAGTCCTCACCAACCGCAATGAGTGTCGTGACCCTTGCCCAGCGTCCAGCAAAGGCTTGCCGCCCTTGCACGCGGCCAGTGAGGGCCATGAGCCCTCTCCTAATGGCTGCTGGCCTTAAATAAAAAAAAGAAAGAAAAAAATTAAAAAGTTATTTACATCAGCGTCGCCCGCGCCACATAGGATGACCAGCATCCACATCATCAATTTCTGACCAAAATTGGCTAGGCAGACTATATTGGCAAATCGTCAAAATGTTTAGTTTTGAATTGGCACGAGTGCAATAAGATTATGACTTTTTTGGTAATTTTCCTACAATATTACACTTTTCATGTTTTGATCATTTCGCTATTTCATATAATGTTATGTATATTGTAGTTTTGCCATTGCTGTTATGCATTGTTGATTTTGCCAATTGCTTGAATTGAGAACCAGGAACCATTTATATGCACGATGATGTCAATTAATCTTGAAATACAACATTGAGGTGTTTTTTTTCTTTTTTAATTTAATAGATCCTTTTAATAACATTAATAAATTTTATCCAGTAATAGCTTTTTCATACCAATGATTAACCATATTTGGGTATTTAATAAATATATATACAGACACATTCATTAATATGGGTTAATGTCACAAAAAATTACAAACTATACCACATAAATATCCCAATATTCTTTTATTAAAAAAAACTCCGAACTTGTACCAATGTGATAAATATAACCTAGACGGAACCGTAATAGAAAGTATATATGTCATATATGTATAAATTTGAGCTTTTCTGTGATAAAAAAAATATTGGGTTATACTTGCCCTTAATAATTGGATAACTCCACTTTGACGATTTGCTTTTTGCCCGCAAATCCCACCGGTCAGAATTTTCAAGTAAAAACACATTTTACTTTGCACCACGGGTGTCTCCCCCCCACCCACCACCCCTCAAAAAAAAAATCTTCCTTCATGTCCAGACAGAAATTCCTCTTTAAAACATCCTAATGATCTTTTTTCGTAGCCTTTCGCCAACTTATGTTATGGGACTGCAAGGACGTCAGTGGTTCCCCTTTCACCTCCTTATGTTGTTTCAGTCCATAGGGAACTCACTTTTATTTGATGACTTGTTGTATAATCTTTCTTCATAAAATATTGACTATCAAGAAAGCAAAATTTATTCCCAAAAAACCATATGTCTGGGAAATGTAAAGACACTACTCCACATGAGGGGCTATCCTCGTTTATACAATTCAACTGGATGGACAGCAGCATGTGAATACCCGCATTATTAATTGCACTTAATTGTCTAAATCACTCTCCATTTACTTAAGGTAAGAATCGTGCACCAATGCATTGAATTTGAGCATGAAGCTAAACAAGTGTGAGTCGATGATGGTTATGTGAATGCAGTGGCGATTCTGAACTCGATATGGTCAACATGGGGACTCACTCCTCAGACGTGGAACATAAGTGGAGAGCCATGCCGCGGAGCCGCGATTGACGACTCCATTTCCTTCGACGATAAGAGTTACAACCCTTTCATCAAATGCGACTGCTCCTTCAACAATTCCGCCACTTGCCACATTACCCAGCTGTACGTATCAAGAGTATCACGCTCACCATGTGTGTGTCTCATCTCATGTCCGGGTGGTTTTTCTTTGGTTGCAGCAAAGTTTATGCACTGAGCGTCGCTGGTCCTATCCCTGATGAGTTATGGAACTTGACTTACCTCTCCAATCTGTATGTATTGGTCCCATTCCGCTTCTTCTGTCTTTTCCAGTAGTTTCTCATTTCCCTGGAGTTTTCGTGGTGTGCCACGTGTCATGCCTTATAATTAAGCGACGCTCAGTTCGAGCATGTCTACGAAACACTGACATGCTCTCATTTGCTGAAGCCCCATATTGAAAAGATCTTACGGAGTTTTGCGTTGTTCTGATAGTATTATGTACTTTATACAGGAACTTGGCCCAAAATCTCTTGACTGGTTCCTTATCTCCATCCATTGGTAACTTAACTCGCATGCAGTATCTGTGAGCACAACTCAACTCTAGTCTCAATTTATACGAGTTCTGTGCTCCTTTTTTTTTTAGCATTTTTCTTTCTTTCCGGATGCTTACTCCGCTGATTTACTTCAGGACTGTGGGCATCAATGCATTATCAGGGGAGCTTCCACCGCAACTTGGGTTACTTACAGAGCTATTGTCATTGTAAGTAACAGTTCCAGAACAGGATTTATAATGTCAAGCAGAAGGATTCAACGGCATTAGGTCCACTGGATGCTCAGACTAATTTTCAATGAAAATTGGCTTGCAAAAAGATATAATGGAAAGAGTGAATCTGACAACTAGTTTGATGTTGTAGGTCCTTTAGCACCAATAACTTCAATGGCTCTCTGCCAACTGAGCTTGGAAATCTGTCCAAATTGCAGCAACTGTAAGTCCCACCTGCTTAAAATTCCTAAACATGGATTTTTCCTTTGAAAATATTTGCAGGTATTGGAGTTTGGCAGAGGCCAGTTTTGTCGAAATAGGTGGCAAACGGACTAAGTAAATGTTTTCATGCATCCTTTCAAATTGATTAGCTTCTTTTAACCTTTCTGACTTGCAGTAGCATGTTGTTGTTACTATCATTCTGCCCATCATCACATAGCCTAACCCTTGTGTCTCATATTTCACTTTCACTGTCATCCTCTTGTTGACATTTCAACTACTAGAGACTCCCGCAATGTTTGACTGTGTACTTTCTGGGTGTAGACCTTCTCAAATCTCGTGGATGTTGTGTAATGTTTTGCGACACTGGGTCATCCTCTCCTCTTGGCATCACTTCTTCTTTCAACTATTCAAAAGGACAAACTATTGAGTTATTTGAGTTGTCTTAAATTAATAAAATGCCTTTGGGCTGGCAAAAATTACTTAATCGTGCAGTTACATTGATAGTTCCGGAGTCAGTGGTGAGATTCCGTCAACATTTTCCAAGCTTAAAAATCTTCACACAGTGTAAGAGCTTCATTCCTCCTTTGATACTCTGGAAAAAAAACTACTCACAGTAAAAGCTCTGTGATAGAATTTCTCTGGAGAAATACATTTTCCGGTTGCAGGTGGGCATCGGATAACAACCTCACTGGCAATATACCAGAATTCATAGGAAATTGGTCGCAGCTTACACAGCTGTAAGGCAATTTATATGTTTGTTTTTCAGACTATGACTGTCTACCTTTCACAACAGTTTGTAGGCTCTGAAAATTGTAATTCGACAAATTAAATAGCATTAACTCTATTATGTTATCATTGTACGGTATCTGATAAATTTTTCCAATTTTTCCTTAATTTATTTTGTTTATAGGATTCTTCAAGGAAATTCTTTCGAAGGTCCAATTCCTTCAACATTTTCCAATTTAACCGCACTGAAAGACTTGTGAGTGGAGCCATGTACTTTCTGTCTTAATGTTTGTAAAAACTAAATTACCACAGCCTTGAACAAACTGACAATGAGTTGAGTACATAATGCAGGAGAATAAGTGATGTATCTAATGTGAGCTCTTCACTGGAATTCATCAGGAATATGGAGAATCTGTCTATTCTGTAAGACATTGTGATTTTGGAGCATGTAGCAGACTTTCTTTCCCTTTCTTTTTCTCTTTTGGCCCTCATGCGAAATGGCCTTACCCAATTGTTTTCAGGGTACTGAGAAATAACAATATCTCGGATTCGCTCCCATCAGATTTTTCGGGATACCAGAGCTTATCTCAGCTGTAAGTCGTTGTTCTTGGGTAGAGATTGATTGAAAATATTCCGAAGTGTTTCAGTGACTCAGAAGCAAAATTTGAAAGGGATGAATATATGACCGTTCATTATGGTTTATAATAGTAGTTACTAAATGAATTGTACTTACTTGATATTATCTGGTTGGTCGTATTTTGGTTGAAGACCATCTTGTGCTCTAATTTATCGTACAGTACTTCAAAGGAGCATTTGCCTCCACGACTCTTCTCTAGATTTCATTTGACAAGATGCTATATTCAAAGGGTATTGTGATGTTTTTCACACGTAACCAGCTCCATCTTCCCGAAGGCATTATTTTTTCATTCAAACATGTATATGTTATTTACTCAATTTATTCATATAGTAACTTTGTTGCATCTAAATTGGACTAGGGACTTGAGCTTCAACAAGTTAACGGGACAGATTCCAGACTCTCTTTTCAATTTGAGCTCACTCACTTACCTGTAATGTACCTCTTCTGGATAATCATGTGTGTTCCTTCCGATATGTTCTCTTTGTTAATGCTTTGTAAATCTCTTTGCTTCATTTCTCAGGTTTCTCGGAAATAATAGTTTGAATGGCACACTTCCTGGACAGAAAAGTGCATCCCTTCTTAACATGTAAGAGCACCTGAAAGTTCCATGATAACTATAATGATGCTCACAACTGCCACTGATCAATTGAGAAGAACATGAAATTATGTACAAGTTTTGACGGGCACTTGTGGAGTTTGAATGCAACGAGGATGTGTAGTCAAAATATTCCATGTTCTGTCATAGCTTGACGGTCAAAATGAGGATATAGCTACTTGAATAGATTTTTCTCCTTTTCCCCTTTATAGCTAACTCGGTACTAAATATAGTCTCTTTTAAAGTCATCTATTTCGTGCCTGGGAACATGGAGTCAACCTTTTGTTGTTTGACATATCACAGCATGCTATTCGATACTGACAGACACTACCCTGTTGGTTAACTAAATGACATCTCCCCTGTGCCATATTTGCAGAGATGTGTCATACAATAACTTGATGGGAAGCTTTCCTTCTTGGGTCAGCAATGATTTACAACTGTATGTATTTCTGTCATTCAAAAAATGATATTGATACTTTTACTTAGATATTTTAAGTGAGGACTCTTCTTTAGCACTTTATCGATCTTTTATTGCTCTTGAGGGATGCTATACAGTACTTGAAGTCATTTTCTAGCTACAGAATGAGCTGTAGACGTTCCAATCTTGTGGGGAGACTTACGATCACATCTTTTTTTATGATGCATTTTGCAGTAATCTGGTTGGCAACAACTTTACATTGGACAACTTTAACAGTAGGTAATTGCCCTGGCGATGTTTTGCTTATAATGCTTGAGTGATCATAGACAATCAATTCAATTGAAAATGGTTAGCTGATGTGTCCTCAGATTTGGCTTGAATGCCTCACTTTACAAGGATAATCACCGATCCCACCACCCTGCTGGGCATTCTGGATGTTTCTATATCATATTTGTCTTTCGTCATATTAATTCCAGTAATTGATATCATAGATGCATGCTAAATTTACTTTAAAAATCACTTTCACTATTGGTTGCTAAATCTACTGCTTTGAATGAATATAAATCACTTGAACACTGCCTGCAAAAGAACTGTCATAGGTAAAACTTTTATAGAATTGTCGTTATTCATATGCCATTGTGGATGTCGGTAATTTGAATACATACTGATACTACAGTTTCACCATCTTTCAATGCTCATAATCGATGCCGTGGATAATCAGAAATTCTGCAAAACTCAGTATTTGTATTCACTAAAAAAGGCATTCAGTTTGAGCTATGACTTGGAGATGATATCACTGCTTCAATGATTAAAGAACTTTTTGCATTTCATTAGCAATTGCAACATCCATGAAGGAATTTTGAATGTTTCAGTGAAAGTCATAAATAAAAAGGGAATTTTCCTTGCTATAGAAGTATCTGCTTTTAATTTACACTTAAGTTCATACTGCCGTACTGGTCAACTAAGTAAAATTTTCTCTTTTTATCTTAGCCTTTTTCCTTCAGGATTAAACTGTCTTCAACGAAATTTTCCTTGCAATACGGGGAAAGGAATCTGTAAGTCCATGTAACCTTTTCCCCTTAATACGCTTTCCTTTAGTTGAATGCCGCAACAAGAGGAGGACAAGAGATCGTGTTTAAGTTACCTTTCATATTCTGCTTGCTTGCGTCTTGATACGTAAAGTGAATAGTAACTTTAATGTAGTAGAAGACAGAATGGTCAAGCTATTTACATCCTGTAAGTTAGATTAGGGGTAGTTCAGTGGAAGAGAGCAAAAATAAAGGTTCAAGTTTTCTTAGAAAAGGGGACAGCAATGTAGTTTTAGAGTCCCAGATTCGGTTCTTGCAAGCCCCCTAGTGGGCTTAGTTGATCTATGACTTATGTTTCATTGTTTGTTTCTTTTTTGTTTGTCTCGAGAAGTATATTGATAGATTCCAATTCTTTCGTTTTCTGTTGATTCTTTTAGATTGAGATGTGGATCCATCGATCTATGTGGCTAAATAATGAATCCAATTTCGTTTCATTTGGGAAAAGCCATCTTTTTCTCAACAATCGCTTTGTCATTTGATCCAATAGCCTTCCGTTTTGCAAAAACCCTCATATGATGCTGAACATGCAAGGTTGTTTGATCCATTAAAAACATGCTATTTAGAATTTTAATCTCACCATTAACGAAGGGCCTATGTAATTCAGTCTCTGGTCCAGGGTATAAAAGGCAGATTTGTGGCAGGCCACCCAATGTTCAATTCTTGCCTCTCTAGGTTCCCCCTTTATCTGTGATATTGATTTCCCTAGAAAGGACCTTACTTTATTTTCATCAGAACTTTGTGGGTCTCTTCTCTAGAGTGTGAGAGAACTAATTTATTATTACATTTACAACTGCATACTAAGATGCGATGAGACAGACTTTTGGAAGTAAGTTTCGAAGATAAGCATGTGTCATTCATATATTCTAAGCTAAATCGGGCTGACTATAGAAGTATAGAATTTACAAAGTGCATGTGCTGTGGCAGATAATTCTTGTCCATTACGTAACGGAAGTACCTTTCATAAACTCATCATGATCTGCTCTTTTATGTTTGCCATGCAGACTACAATTTTGCAGTTAAATGTGGTGGCCTTCAGATTACTTCGTCCAGTAATATTGTGTATGAGAGTGATAATAACACTCTTGGTCCTGCTACCTACTATGTGACCGACACACAGAGGTGGGCAGTGAGCAATGTTGGTTATTTCACGGGAAGCAACAACCCCGCCTATAAAGCTTCCACGCTTTCCCAGTTCACCAACACTTTAGACTCAGAACTGTTCCAGACTGCACGGGTCTCTGCTTCATCTCTACGATACTATGGATTAGGGCTGGAGAATGGAACCTACAATGTCACCCTCCAGTTTGCTGAAATACAAATCGAGAATACTGAATGGAAACGTCTTGGGAGGCGTCTTTTTAATATATACATACAGGTAGGGCCTTGTTCTACCAGGCTTCTTGTTTTACTAAGAAAATTCACGATCAATTACCAATGCCATTTATGCTTATTTCAGGGAAACCTTGTTGCAAAGGATTTCAACATACGGGAAGAGGCAGGTGGTGCCTCTTTTTCAGCTGTCCCAAAAATGTATCAGGCTCAGGTAACAGCAAACTATCTCGAGATACACTTCTTTTGGGCTGGAAAAGGGACTTGCTGTGTACCAAATCAAGCCACATATGGACCTTTGCTTTCAGCCATTAGTGCTGTCCCAGGTACTGTGATAAAAACTTGCTCTTATTCCCAGCACCACTATTTAAAAAATTACTTAATTAGCAGACTTTGTACAGACTTCATACCCTCTGTCAGTAACAATCCCCCAACCAGTAAAAAGGATCGTACCGGCCTGATAGTTGGAGTTGCCACTGGAGTTGGAGTGGTCGGCATGGTGGCTGTTCTCCTGGTGTTCTATGTTGTTCGGAGAAGGAAAATGGCACGCATGATTGAAGATCAAGGTAAACCACACGATCAGATGCTTCCAATAGCTTTCTCATGATAATTTCCTATCTGTAATCATGCGTGCTAATTATATTTTTGCATAAAAAATGATCACCATGTTCTGTGGAGGTAAACAGAATGAAAAATCTCCATATAGAAATACCACTGTTCTGAAGAGATTTTGAGCTCATTGTCCACTGGTGGTAGGAAGTGTAATTTCAAGGTTTTCTAGTTGCAGCTAAATTTCAAGAATGCATTTTGATTTTGCTGGCTGACTAATTTAAGTGGCTAATATATTTCTGAAAAGTCAAAAACTATATGATGAAGGATTTGCGAAATATTCTAAGAGCGGGAATCCTTTCTGCATTGTTGTGTCTTACAGAGTTCCTTAGCTTGGATGCTAGACCTTACACTTTCAGCTACGCGGAACTAAAGGCTGCTACAGATGACTTCAATCCCAATAACAAACTTGGGGAGGGAGGATTCGGCCCTGTTTTTAAGGTTTGTTGTAATTCGTTGGACAACACGAGAGTAGATAAAGATGCCGTGATGTCACAATTAAATGTTGGCAGAATTGAGGTGCTTGGCTTCTTGCAAAAGCTGATCTTATCGCTATTGCTTCTTCAACTATAGCTGACCTGATCTTAGCTTGTCATAAGAACTAAGTCGATGTTCATCTTTCTGAAAGTGTTTCTATGAGAAAGAACGGAAAAAGAGAAGAGAAACTCATTACTAAAAGAACCACGATTATGGTTCCCGTACCTTGAGCCAAAAAAGAAAGAGACAATGGTTTTCGTATGCTGGTTGACCTGACTTCCGATTTTTTCTCTGCCTTGAAAAGAAAAACCCTTCTTCGCTTATTTCTTTTTCAATCTTTAGGCAATCATCCTTTGGCTTTGGAGGATGACCGTAATAGATCCTAAATTACTTCCGGGAAAGAAAGAAATCCAATGAACACCATCCAAATATCCATGGATAATATAACTAAATGTTGATAACGTAAGATTTCAAGTAACTAATGAATGGACAATTTTCTTAGTTATCTTTGCCAGGTCCAGATGGAGTAACATAAATTAGGTTGACCGTCCTTCATTCATCATCTATATGCTAATACAGTGTAGTTCTGGAAGATGGATTTTTTTGGCATTTCTTGACAGTGAGACTTAAGTGGAGCTCCTGGATAGTCTAGGAACCGGAGTCTACATTATCATGCCGATCGCATTATTGATCTCAAAATGACTTCCACGTTTCTTTCTATTGAAGTACTAACCATATCAGTGACAACAGGGAACACTCGATGATGGGAGAGTGATTGCTGTAAAGCAACTATCTGTATCATCCCACCAAGGAAAGAATCAATTCGTGACAGAGATTGCCACTATATCTGCAGTGCAACACCGCAACCTTGTTAAACTGTATGGATGCTGCATCGATGCAGAGAATCGGCTTCTTGTTTATGAGTATCTAGAAAACAAGAGTCTTGATCAGGCAATATTTGGTAGGTGACAGAATTTTCACCTCATTTATGTATTTTGTCATGTAAAAAGTGAGGCTTGGACTTATGATATAGTGCTTACACTGTGCAGGACAAAGAAGCTTGAGTCTTGATTGGGCAACACGGTATGATATCTGTCTGGGTACTGCAAGGGGTCTAGCTTATCTTCACGAGGAGTCGAGGCTGAGAATCGTGCACAGGGATGTGAAGGCCAGCAACATTCTGCTTGACTCTGATCTCACACCTAAAATATCGGACTTTGGTTTGGCTAAACTTTATGATGATAAGAAGACCCATATAAGCACCCGTGTGGCGGGAACCATGTAAGCTCCATGTTCTTCTGTCACATGCACACAGAACCATATGCATTGGTACGTTGACGCATACAGTTGCTGAGAATCTAATTCTGCTTTCCCATTGCTGTTGTAGTGGATATCTTGCTCCTGAGTATGCAATGCGTGGCCACCTTACAGAGAAGGCAGATGTGTTTGCGTTTGGTGTAGTGGCTCTAGAGGTTGTCAGCGGAAGGTCAAATTCAGACCCTAGCTTGGAAGAAGAAAAAATATATCTCCTTGAATGGGTACGCGCTCGAATATTGTGCCACTTGTTTAGTTGTTTTATGGCCACTTAAGAAGGAAACATCATATCTTCCCTTTTAATTCTTTCTATGAGGTTGCCTGAATACATCTTTGTCACTTATTTCCTGCTTCTCAGGCTTGGAACCTGCATGAAACCAACCGTATCGTTGAGCTGGTTGATTCTAGATTATCAGAGTTCAATGAAGAAGAGGCAAAACGCATGGTTGCAATAGCACTCTTGTGCACTCAAACATCGCCATTGCTGAGGCCACCAATGTCCCGTGTGGTGGCAATGCTCTCTGGAGATATGGAAGTGCCGACCGTCTCCACGAGGCCAGGCTACTTGGCTGATTGGAGATATAGTGATACCACTAGCACCTTGACTGAGACTGCTGATAAGAGCACAGACAAGAGCCCTTTCAACTCCCCGTTCACCGCAAGCACTGTTGGAGCTGCAAATCTGTCACCGGAAATTGCTACAACACCCATGCTTGATGAGACAATCGGAGAAGGCAGATGAACATGGTTTACCTGGACGGATCTCCGCTACATCCATGTCAGGCTTCATCAGTTGATTACGCTTAGATTTTGTATTGTAGTTACTTACTAGAACATACATATGAATTTCCTATAAAAGATGATTCTCCCTATCAATGATTTTGCTATTATGTAAAAAGTTGGGGGAAAATACATAAAAAATTCTAAACCTATTGCATGTGTACCAATGCAATCCTAAACGTTTCGATTGGACCATCTTAGTCTTAAATTTGTGCCAATTGTTTCCATCCGGTCAATTTTGGTAGAAAATCATTGACATAGACACTAGGCGTCCTATGTGGCATGACCGACGCTGACGTGGACAAACTTCACAATTTTTTAAAAAATTTTCTGATTTTTTAATATTTTTCTTTTTTTTTCATTGTGGCCGGCGAGGGTTGCCACAATGACCCTGGCTGGCCACAATGAAAAACAAGAAAATAAAGAGAAAAAAGAAAAGAAATCTAATAAAAATAATCAGAAAAAATATTTAAAAATTACAAAATTGTCCACCTCAGCATTAGTCGTGCCAAGTAGGACGGCCGGCATCTAAGTTAGTTATTTCTAGCCAAAATTTGCTAAATAGACTTAATTTACACAAATACAAAAGATTTGAGACTAAATGTCAGTCACTGTACTCCCCAGAGGGGGCAAAAACCAAGAGGTTGATGCTTTTACTCTAAAGCAATAACTTACAGAATTTATTTACGGGAGCAGATATATGCTCATGCTTCACCATCACCTTCATTTAGTCTAAGTGGTCAATGTTAAGTTTCAGATATTTTTTTGGCATACCACTGTAGGAAATGATAGTAATGTAACGTGACGATAACATAGGATGATCTTCCTTTAAAGCGATTGTCTAAGTCTGTTCCCCGCATTTCCATTGGCGTGACTCGTGAACAACTGAAGAAACATGGGAGCAGTGACAATCGATTCTTTTCAAATCTCTGGTATGCATGCATGAACTTATAAGATATTTCTCAGAATAAAATATGTTCACCATAGTGCAATCAGCGTGAGCTTATTTCATTGCATTGAGATAAGATGCAATCAGCGTTGCTTCATAAGATGCATCCGTCGAGCTGTTGCTGCCCCTCCCCCTTAGTTGATTTTAGTTTGTTCCATTTTTTATTGTCTTGAGATTCCTTTTCAGTCGAATCGTGGTCCCCAGAAGTGCTTTTACACGGAGGAGTTCGACATCCGAGGGCTGAATGAGTATAAAATACCAATTGTTCTCAGGGGTATGAACACTTTCACATATGAAAAGACAAAACATATATCTCTCGCCTCTCTTCAAGGAATGCAGGAGAGGACAATAATTACTTCTCGAAAACATCCAGTGTCCAGGTGATCTCCCAGTTCTGAGATGCAGTATCATTGTCCTTGTTGTGATGCAAACATCAATTGTGGGACAAACCTTCCACCAAGAACTCCTAAAATCTTTTAAATCATTTTGTTAGTATCCTTTTCTTTTTCCAGATATCTTCTCCTCAAATGACTTCCTCTTATAGAAAGTGGACGTACTTTCTCAAACTCTTTAGCTGTCTCGAAGTTTGAAATTGGTATTTTGATGGACAGACTGGAGGATTGGATGGGCAATTGCCCCTGTTGCCATCGCATCGGCCATAAAGAACATACATGCCAGCACCTTTCCATGAGGCTGCCTTGAAATCCGTTTAATGTGTGTATGAGGATTTGCACTAAGCAATAACTGACTCTTATTCCCATTGATGTTTAGGATTATGAAGTAAGAAGAGATTTCCTAGCTAAAATTCTGGCTGAAATTGGTTTGTGCATTCGGTTTAAGGCTTGGGGTTCATTCTTTATATTTGCGGAGATTCTTGAGGAGTGCCTTTGATGTACACTCTTTTTGTCATTATATTTATTGCTAAAAAGCTGTATGAAATCTGATATATGTCATTGTCAAATGGTAAGAGTGCACTTGCAATTTCAGGTTGATTGTGTTAAAAAGCTGATAGAAGAGGCAAGGGTGGTTGCTGTACCAGATAGTAGATTCTTTCACTCAAACACGCTAGATGAGGTTGGTGATGATAATTTCTATCATAACAGATATATCAAGTTTGCTTTCTGTAAAAGTGATGATACATTAGCTGTTGCTACACAAAATTTGCAAGAGTTCATGAATATAGTAGGTGCCTTTTATCGCAATGAAAGTGTAAAGTGCTATCTGACTGACGCCTGCCGGTTGAGAATTGTAAAATTTATGAGCTATATTTTTCCCGTAGGAATGTCTCTTTTCTGGAAAACCTTCCAAGCATAGAACACATGTACAAGAAGGCTCTTAACCTGCAGCCTGCTCATGATAGTAGTAATCAGTCACTATTCCTGTTTTAAATTTATATCTAGTGTGCCAAAATCACCTTAAGAAAGGAAATAAATGAATAATTTGTAATATGGGTTTTTATCAAGCGAGTATCGTTCTCTCCTGTCTGAGCTACAAGCCTACCAGTGCAGCAGTCGGCCTCTTGAAGTGAATTAAACTTCTCATGGGGTTTCGCTTTTTCGTCGAAAAGTAACTTAACCGTACTAGAAGAGAGAAACCAAAGAGCTTGAATTGCAGATTTAGGCCGGGTCCGAGTAAGTACCACAGCAACACATTTAAATAGAATGGGCCGTTTGCAAATATTACTGGCAAGAGAGTTACTCTAGGACTAATGCAACTGCGGGCTGTTTTATGGTGGGAAAACCCAAATAACTCTTTGCTTGAGGACTTTCTCTAATGATCTATGGAGTCTGGGTCTGGGAAAACTCACTGATAATTGTTCTTTATCTGCCAAAAACTTACTAATTTACTCTCTTTATGCAAATTAGCTTCAATTAGACCAAGTCTTACCGGACATAGCTGGGAATGTTTAAGACCTCCAAAACCTGGTTTCTAGAAGGTAGATTACAATAGTTGGTCAAGCAGAAGATGTTTGAGGGCATCAGTTCCGACTCGTGGGTTGGTTTTGTTTATGTTTGGCCATGCTAGACATTCTACACTATTTCTGTAAACCTGCATGACTATTCCTATCACCGAGAGAGGAAGCTCAGAAACTCGGTCAGTGTAACTAATCATCTGTCTAAATGGATAGATGCTCTTTCAACATGTTTAGGTCAATTAGTGAGTCGCTTAGTTTGATTAGTTATGGTTTAGAGTATGAGCCTCACAGGCACAAAACTACAATTACATTAAATTAAATTAACTAGGTAGATGCAATTAGAGATTCGGTTGATGATGCAAACAAGTTGATAGCAGGACTGTTACGGTTGAGTCTCTGACCACGGAGCAATTAAGCTTTACTTTCTTTCATTGTCATTCTCATTTCGATGTAACTCTCAATATCATCACGCAAAGTTGCGCTGAAAACTAAGACGTACGAACTTCAAAAATAATAAAAACCTAAAACAAACGCCACTACCCATGAGACATACTATATAATTTGTTTACTTCTTCTAAGAAAAGATTATTACCCTTTCCTGCTGAATTTTTATTATAGGCAGTGCTCATTGTTTGGTCATGGCATAGCTCTGGAAAAACACATCTGCGTTTCATTAACTCAATGGAAATAAAAGAAAAACAGAGAGAGGACTTCCTCCTCCTCGCATAACAAAATAACCCATGATCAATAAACTTGTTACTGCAAACTGTGGATCCAAACCTATACTATGACTGAGTCATGCTGTTTGATCATGATGAATTTGGTGCACAGCTTGCTCAAAAACTCGGACGCCACACCCTTACCAAAAAAACAAAAAAAACTCGGACGCAACCTGAATAGACGACGAATTAGTCAACCCATCCATGTTGGGTTCGGGACCAATGGAGAAACTATTCGGCGGCTGCAAGGGTGCGCTTGGAATCAATTCTGGAGCAAAATTTCTGCTCCAGAATGCATTCCGGAAAGAAATGTGTTTGTTAAAAAATTTCCGGAATGCATTCTGAAGCAATTTTTGCATTCTGGATGAAAAAAGGCGTTTGGTAAAAACATTCTTTTTTTGCTTCCAGAATCAAATTTTGCTTTTAGAATGAGTTTTCCACAAAAAAAGAGAAGCTACAAAAAGTAGCTTCTCTCTTCCCGGAACTGATTCTGGCCATTTTTGGGCTACAAATTAAAGTCAAGATTTCGGGAAAATAGGAAATTTGGTGAATTTTTTAAAAAAAAATCAAAAAAATCAAAAATTCACAGAATGACTTAGAATACCTTTGGGCACCTACTTTGAGTGAAATTTAATTTTTTTTAGTTGCCCAAAAAAATAAAAAAAATAAAAAATTTCAAAACTTCACAAAATGGCTTAGAATACCTTTGGCCACCCACTTTGAGTGAAATTTAATTTTTTTGAGGTGCCCAAAAAAAATAAAAAATAAAAATAAAAATAAAAAAAATGTCAAAACTTCACAAAATAGCTTAGAATACCTTTGGGCACCTACTTTGAGTGAAATTTAATTTTTTTGCAGTGTCCAAAAAAATAAAAAAAAATCAAAAATTTCAAAACTTCACAAAATGGCTTAGAATACCTTTGGCCACCCACTTTGAGTGAAATTTAATTTTTTTGAGGTGCCCAAAAAATAAAAAAAAATCAAAAATTTCAAAACTTCACAAAATGGCTTAGAATACCTTTGGCCACCCACTTTGAGTGAAATTTAATTTTTTTGAGGTGCCCAAAAAAATAAAAAAAAATTAAAAATTTCAAAATTTCACAAAATGGCTTAGAATACATTTGGCCACCCACTTTGAGTGAAATTTAATTTTTTTGAGGTGCCCAAAAAAATCAAAAAATCAAAAATTTCAAAACTTCACAAAATGACTTAAAATACCTTTGAGCATCCACTTTGAGTGAAATTTAATATTTTTGAGGTGCTCAAAAAAATAAAAAAAGATTTCTGTTTCAGAAATCAATTTTTAGAGCAGAATTAGTTATGTTTTACCAAACAGATTTCTCCTCTAGAAATCAATTTCTGGCAAAAATTCCATAAATCAATTTCTGGCAAGAATTTGATTTATGGAGCAGAATGGTTACCATTCGCACCCTAAGTGCCTCATCATAAGCTGGAGTGACATTCATTTTTTTGGTGAAATCCAATCATAAATTGGCATGTGACATGACGTGGACAAATGTAAAAAAAATAAAAAATTTGTCTAGATTTTTTTCTTTCTCTTCCTCTCCTCCTCCATTCACGGAGAGCTCTCCTCCATCCACAATGATGTGCTCAGTCACCCGCCGCTGAATCCATCTAAGGCGCTCGAACACGTCCTCGTCCTCGTTGAAAAGCATGATACTATTTTGCTGGTCTTCAATTTCTTTGTAACCTCTAGTGGGCTCATGGATTTGAAGCGGTTTGCGCTCCATGGTAAGGGCAGTGGATGCAGTAAAGCTTCCCACTGCATGAAGCAGCCTTCATCCGCGAAGAGTAAAGCAGTCTTCGCTCACGGCCAAGGCTCCGTTGTCGGCATCAATAGACGAGTGTCGTCGGCGATTTCCAGATCTGTGGAGAGTAAAACAACCTTGGTTCATGCCTAAGATTTCAGATCTAGATGACGCCGACGACGGAAGCTTGGCCGCGAGCGCCTAGATTTCCAAATCTATATCTGCCCGCTGTTCTAGATCTAGCCGAACGACACCCATGGACGAGCGTCGGCGGCGCTTGCTAGACTGGCTTGTCCACGGCCGATGACGTTGCTGTCCATGGCCATGGGCGTTTGTCGTGTCGTCCATGGCCTTAAAAGGCAAAAAGAAAAACAATAGAGGCAACTCGCCAGTGGTCCTTCGCCGCCGGAGACTGGATGCTCAAAAAGCATAACTAAATAAAAAAGCAGAGGCAGGTCGTCAGAGGTCCACGGCTGCCAGCGATGTGTGCGAACACACGGTTGTGGCTGAAGGAGAATGAAGGAGGAGAGGAAGAGAGAGAAAAATCTGGACATATTTCTAATTTTTTCACATTTATCCATGTCATTGCCATGTGTTAATTTATGATTGAATTTCAAAAAAAATGGAATAAGTGCACCACAAGTCCTAAAACTTGTCACAAAAGTGAGTCCTAAAACTTGCAAAAAGTTCATTTAAGTCCTAAAACTTGTCAAAATGGTTCATTTGAGTCCTAAAGTTAACACCGTTAAATTTACTAACGGAAAATGCTGACGTGTCATTTTTAATTATTTTTATTTAGACACGTCAGCAAAAATAAAAATAAAAATAGAAAAGCTACAAAAAAAAAAAAAACAGAACTGGCGGTGGCCAAGCCCGATAGTCGCCACCACAGCCACTAGGAAGGACCGGCGGAGGTCGCCTGGGCCTTCCCAAAGCCCAGCGCCCAACGAGGGCCGGCGACCCTCGCTCAGATCTGGGGCGAGGGTCGCGCCCTCCCCTAGATCGAGGGTCGCCGACCCTCGCCGGGCGTTCGCCCGGGGCTGGCGAGGGTCATCGAGCTTCGGGAAGGCCCAGGCGACCCTCGCTGGCCCCGGGCGAGTTCCCGGCGAGGGCCAGTGACCCTCGATCTGGGGGAGGGCGCGACCCTCGCCCCAGATTTGAGCGAGGGTCGCCGGCCCTCGCCGGGCGCTCTCCCTGGGCCGACGAGGGTCGCCGGGCTTCGGGAAGGCCCAAGCGACCTCCGCCGGTCCTTCCCGGTGGCTGTGGGAGCGGCCACCGACGGTGGCCGCTAGGCTTGGCCACCGCTGGTTCTGTTTTTTTTTCCTTTTTTTTGGTTTTTAAACAGTTTTTTCTATTTTTATTTTTATTTTTGCTAACGTGGCGCCACGTGTCTAAAGAAAAATAATTAAAAATGACACGTCAGAGCCACATCAGCATTTTCCGTTAGTAAATTTAACAGTGTTAACTTTAGGACTCAAATGAACCATTTTGACAAGTTTTAGGATTCAAATGAATTTTTTGTAAGTTTTAGTATTCAAATGCACTTTTGTGATAAGTTACTTGTGGTGCTCTTATCCCAAAAAAAATACTTGTCACATCAGCTTATGACGTAACAGTTAACACTCACCGAATACTTTCTCGGATGAATGAGAGAAAATTCAAGAGATTCTTATCTACGCTGATTATGTCGTAACATTTGCAAGTTTGCCAGACAGTTCCCAATCATTAGTCATTTCTCGTGTCCGTGGTTGTACCTTGACATTTCCACAGGCATGGACCCTTATTATCCCAGATTCAAAAAAGTCTTCAGTCCTTTCACTTCTATTTGTAAATAAAGTAGATGTTGATTTGCCACAACTCGGATGCATGAATCTGTCAATTTTAGACGTCCGTGTCGACTTTGGGTTCGTTCATTTCACAAAAAGTATAACGTTTTTAGAAAATATTTTTAATAACTTATTTTACTTTTAATAAATTTTTTATTTTTATTATTTATTTTTTAAAACCTATTTTTTAATTATCTTTCCTTTTCTTTTTCTTTTTTTCTTTTCTATCTTTTTTTTTTTACCTTCTTCTCCTATTGGTCGCCGACCACGGCAAAGGCCGGTGATTAGCCACAAGCGAGCTCAAGCTTCGCCACTGGCTGGACATCGCCAGAGGGTGGCAAGGCTCAGGCCTCGCCAGAGCGTTGCCAATTTGGCAAGCTCGCCTGTGGCTAGTCATTGGCCTTTGTCGTGGCCAGCGATCGCTCGGAGAAGAAGGTAAAAAATATATATAATTAAAAAATAATGAATAATTAGAATTTAAAAAATTAAAATGAATGGTGAAAGAAAGAGAAAATCATTTTCCCTACTTTTGAAAGAGTTTTTTTTCTATTGATGGAAAACATTTTAAAAAATAATTAAAATGAATGGCAACTCTTGCTAGCCGCAAAGGTGCTAGGAAAGGCAATTGCGGCCTTGCCAGCCGTTGGCAAAGGCCTTCGGAGCCTCGCTGGCCTCGGGCAAGGGCTCAAAGGCACTCACTAAACTACGCAAGGTCTGCCTCACCCACAATCGGTGGGGCAACGAAGCTGTCGCCCGCAGCAGTGAGAGTTTCTGGTATAGAGAAAAGCAAAAAAAAAACATTCAGAAAAAAAAAATTCACTTCGGAATGGAAAATTAAGTAAAAAATCGACGTGTTGCCGGAAATGAAACTTAAATAATCGATTTTACTCGAATGCGGCATTTAAGTGAGAAAAAAAAAATTGCCATATGAAAGTTGTGGTGCTCCTGCCATTCTTATCCTAATTTATTAAAAGTAAGGCAAAGAGGAGGGACCATTTTTTTATCTTTATCTCAGACGCCACCGTCCTTGGCTTTCTCGTCAAACTATATCCACACATATATACACATTTCTGAGAGTGCGGTTGGTCAGACTAGACATGATGGCTCTTCAGCTCTAAGGATCTCTCTCTCTCACTCTCTCTCTCTCTCTCTGCGGTTGAACTATGGCAAATTCAATGGTGATTTTTGCCTTGCATGTAGCAGCGTGCCTACTACTTGCAGATGTCACTCGTGCTCAGAACCAGGCTCAAACTACAACCGACCCTTTTGAAGGTACAAATAAACCCTCTTCCTCTCTCTGCGAGTTCGTGTGTATTTAATGAGTTTGTTATTCTCAAGAGTGCGGATGATCGTCAGCATCCTTCCTGATAGATTATAGAATCATCTCCTTCCCAAAGTATGATTAAGATCGTGACAAACAGTAATTAGGTGACGGCAGTGTCATCCTTTCATTTAACCATGGCAACCAGGTAACCAGTTTACCACGTTTGCTTGAAAATTCTTGCTTAGTCCTCGGTGGGATTTGCTGACAGGAAGCAAATCCTCAAAGTTGGGTTCTCTACATATTAAAAAAAGGATTAATATCACCAAAAATCCTAAATTATATAATTTGTGACACATTTATTCAACTTTTTTTGTGACATTAAAAATTCCAAAGTATACTCATTGTAATACCAAATATCTCAAATTATGCCCGGTGTAGCTCGACCCGACCACCACCAGCCCCACCATCGCCATCGCCATCGCCAATAGCCACACCTTCACCAGCAGGCTCCTTGGCCCCTCCACCTAGATCACCGGGACGGAAAGCGAGACCTCCTCAACACATCATGAACTCTCTTGCCTAGATCGAGAGACTTTGAACTCCCGCACGATTCCAATAATGCGCCGAAAACGGCATAATCCGCACAAACCCCCTGATCCATATACCCAACAGCTTCTTCCACCTTACCCTCCTGCAACAAACCCATCAGATCAGTTCCCTCCAAACCCCCTCCTGCCGACCCCAAACTCTGCTCCCTTGGCTTTGCCACCCGCACGATTCTCCGCCAAATTACGAGCATCCTTCGAAGGAGCTTCGCGGCCCTGTTTGCGAGGTGGGTTTTCGATCCTGTCCTTGGTGGTGGAGCGAGGGCCCGCGCCCTCTCCGACACGACCACGGCGGCGGTAGATTCTGGGGTTGTCGGCGTTCAGGATGGAGTAGGCGCAGAGGGGCCGTAGCCCGGGAGTCTTCAGCGGCCGGAGAGGCAGCGTCTTGGGACGGAGATTGACGGGCTTCGGCGTCTGTGGGTGTCCGAAGTCCGGTGAGATCCTGGAAGCGGAAGTGTAGAGCGAGGGAGAGACGAGGGAGGCGCCCATTGCTACGCTTCGACGAAGAAACATAAAGCCAGGGTGCCGTCCTGGTGATCTTCGTGGAGGGGTTGAGGAGCCTGCTGGTGAAGGTGTGGCTGCTGGCGATGGCGACAGTGGGGCTGGTGGTGGTCAGGTCGAGCTACACCGGGCGAGCGATGAACCCGGCAAACACGTTCAACGGACGAGCTCCGGCCGAGTGAGAAGACGATGAACAGTAACTCGCGATGATGAACCGTGTAATTTTGGATGGAAAAAAAGGTTTGAGGTAAATGTGTCACAAAGTATATAATTTGGAGTTTTTAGTGTCACAAAAAAAATTTGGGATAAATGTATCACAATAACTATAGTTTGAGATTTTTGATGTTACAAACAAAATTTTGAGGTAAATGTTTTACAAGTAGCATAGTTTGAGATTTTTTGTGGTATTAACCCTAAAAAAATAAAGAAAGAAATACATCTTAATGAGATTAAATACCTAAATATAGTTAATGACCGGTATGAAAAGTTATTACTAAATAAAGCTTATTAAAAAGATCTATTAAATTTCAAAAAATAGGAAAAAACACACTTGAAGAAACCACAACTCTAATGTTCTTCGTTGCGATGGCATAACAATGGTCACGCTGGTGTAATTGCACCGATATTTCAATTTTATGACGGTATTGATTCGGTGACACATATCAAATTGTAAGAGATGAGCCATTGGAAGAGCATAAGAGTTGTGTTTTCCTGAGCAAGCAACGAAACATTGAACTGAAATTCTTTTATTTACATATCCTCAACATGATATTATTAAGCAAAGAGATATTCATGAGATGCCTCTTTAAATGGCGGACATGGCCCCAAAAAAGAAGGAAAAAGATACTGAATGTAATTCATTAACTTATGCATCTACAAACTCTCTTTTATTGGGTTTTCCGTAATAACTAGTAGTGATTATCATTTTTTTATTAAGAAAAATACTTAATCATACATTAACTTCTTAATCACGTAAAATGCCATATGATCAGGTACTATGTGGTTACATGCATATGCTCTTTCACAAATTTTTCTATAATTTCTGCAATTCGATTAGGTTCTAATGCATCTTTTTCCTGCAATATTGGATTCAGTAGGCAATAATCTCATCTAGCAATATTACACTATTCATGTTTCGATCATTTCGCTATTTCATATAATGTTTTGTAAATTGTATTTTTGCCATTGTTGTTATGCATTGTTAATTTCGCCAAGACCTTGAATTAAGGTCCTCAACTCCTAGCACAACTAAACTTGAATACAAAGAATCAAGAACCATTCAAATGAACAATGATATGTCAATTAATCTTGAAATACAACATTGGGGTGGTTTTTTCCTATTTTTGAAATTTAATAGATCCTTCTAATAAGTAGTAATTTTTTATACCGACGATTAGCTATATTTGGGTATTTAATTTCATTCAAATATGTATATTTACATAGTAATAATTTTTTTCACATAGGTGATTGGCTAAATTTGGATATTTAATTTAATTCATATATATAGATATAGATATAATTAAGGGATATAACCGATTAAAGTCCTAAAACTTATTACAAAAGTATAATTGAATTCTTAAAACTTACAAAAAGTGCAATCAAATCATAAACTTGTCAAATTGGTGCTATCGAGTTCTTCCGATAACTCTTTACAACTTGGCTAACGAAAAATGCTGACAAGATTTTTTTAAAATTATTTTCTCTCTCCTACATGGCAATGACATGGCTAAACATTAAACATAAAAGCTAAAATGACGTCCTGGTCCAAATCTAATTTTTAATACAAATTTTATTTAAATTTAATTTAAAAATAAGCTAAATTAAAAAAAAAAATGGTTGCCTCGCCGTCGCCGCCCCTTTTCGTTGATGGTGGGGTGGCGGTGCTTGATTCTCAACCATTTTCTCTCTCTCTCTTTTCTTTAATTTAGCTTATTTTTAAAGTTAATTTAAATAAATTTATATCAAAAATCAGATTTGGACCAAAACCACGTCGTTTTTAGCCACATCATCGCCACATAGAAGAGAAAAAATAAGAAAAAAAAAACCATCAGCATATAACCTGGTGCTGCCAATCCTGCAGGCGCGAGCAATTATGCAGCCCCCCCAAGCAACGCATGGCCGGGGCTCCCCCCCAGCAACGCATGGCCGGGGCTCCCCCCCAGCGATTACCTCTTGCCTAAAACCCCCTCAGGGGCTTTTAATATTGGCGTGATTGTTGGAGTAGCTGCTGGAGTGGTCAGCTTGGGGGCAGTTGTCCTGGTGTTCTATGTTGTTCGGAGAAGGAAAACGGCACGCCGTAAACCCATAATTGAAGATCAAGGTAAACCCACGATTGAAGATCAAGGTAAACCACACAATCATATGCTTCCAATAGCTTCATCATGATAATTTCCTATCTGTAATCATGTGTGCTAATTATGTTTTTGCATAAAAGATGAACTCTGCGGAGGTAAAAAGAATGAGAAACCTCCATATCAAAATGCTTTTGAGCTCATTGCCGACTGGTGGTAGGAAGTGGAATTTCCATGTTTTCTGGTTGAAGCTAAATTTCACGAATGCATTTTGATTTTGCTGGGTGACTAATTTAAGCGGCTAATGTTTTTCTGAAAAGTCAACAAAGTGACAAAGGTTTTGCGAAATCTTCCAAGAGCGGAATCTTATCTGCATTATTCCGTCTGACAGAGTTCCTCGGCATGGATGCTAGACCTTACACTTTCAGCTACGCGGAACTAAAGGCTGCTACGGACGACTTCAATGCCAATAACAAACTTGGGGAAGGAGGATTCGGCCCTGTTTTTAAGGTTTGTTGTAATTCGATGGAATTCACAAAGGAGTAGATGTAGATGCAATGATGTCACAATTAAAATGTCGGGAGAATTGAGGTAGGTGCTTGGCTCCTTGCAAAAGTTGACTTTACACTAATGCTTCATCAACCATAGCTGATCCGATCTTAGCTAGTCATGGAAACAACGTCGATGGTTTATCTTTCTGAAAGTGTTTTTTGGAGAAAGAATGGAAAAATAGAAGAGAAACTCATTACTAAAGGAACCGCAATTGTGATTTCTGTACGTCTGGCTAAAAAGAAAAATACTATGGTTTTCGTGTGCTGGTTGACTTAACTTCCAATATTTTCTCTGCCTCGAAAAGAAAACCCCTTCTTCACTTATTTCTTTTTCAATCTTTACGCAATCATCCTTTGGCTTTGGAGGATGACTGTAATAGATCCTAAATGAAGTCCAGGAAAGAAAGAAATCCAATGAACACCATCCAAATATCCGAGGATAATATAAACTAAATGTTGATAACATGAGGTTTCGAGTAACTAATGAATGGAAAATTTTCTTGGTTAAGTTTGCTTGTTCCAGATGGAGTAACATAAATTAGGTTGACCGTCCTTCTTTTGTCATCCATATGCTAATACAGTGTAGTTCTAAAAGATGGATTCTTTGACATTTCTTGATAGTCAGACTTAAGTGGAGCTCCTGGATAGTCTAGGAAAATCAGGATACATTATCATGCTTATCGCATTGTTGGTCTGAAAATGGCTTAAGCGTTTTTTTATGTTGAATTACTGACCATATTACTGACAATAGGGAATACTCGACGATGGGAGAGTGATTGCTGTAAAGCAACTATCTGTATCATCCCACTGGGGAAAGCATCAATTCGTGACAGAGATTGCCACTATATCTGCAGTGCAACACCGCAACCTTGTTAAACTCTATGGATGCTGCATCGGTGCAGATAAGCGGCTTCTTGTTTATGAGTATCTAGAAAACAAAAGTCTTGATCAGGCAATGTTTGGTATGTAACAGAATCTTCACCTCAATAGTGTCTTTTGTCATGTAAATACATATTTAACGCACGAACCATGGAAAAGTTACAAACAAGTGGGCAGGTTCATAATTTGCAAATTAAAGTTAAGAACAATGCAGTGTTAAAAACTTTTTCAAATTGCCATATATTTTGGTTAGTAGTGACGTTTGGACTTATGATATAGTGCTTCCACGGTGCAGGACAAAGAAGCTTGAGTCTTGATTGGGCAACACGGTATGATATCTGTCTGGGTATTGCAAGGGGTCTAGCTTATCTTCATGAGGAGTCAAGGCTGAGAATCGTGCATAGGGATGTGAAGGCCAGTAACATTCTGCTGGACTCTGATCTCACACCTAAAATATCAGACTTTGGTTTGGCTAAACTTTATGATGATAAGATGACCCATATAAGCACCCGCGTGGCGGGAACCTTGTAAGCTCCATGTTCTTCTCTCACATGCACACAGAACCATATGCATTAGTACGTTGACGCATACCGTTGCTGAGAATCTAATTCTGCTTTCCCATTGCTGTTGTAGTGGATATCTTGCTCCTGAGTATGCAATGCGTGGCCACCTTACAGAAAAGGCAGATGTGTTTGCATTTGGTGTAGTGGCTCTCGAGGTTGTCAGCGGAAGGCCAAATTCAGACCCTAGCTTGGAAGAAGAAAAAACATATCTCCTTGAATGGGTATGCGCTTGAACATTGTCCCACTACTGCAGTTGTTTTATTCTTTCTTGTAATTCTATCTGAGGTTGCCTGAATACATCTTTGTCGCTTTTTTTTTCACGCTTCTCAGGCTTGGAACCTGCACGAAACCAACCGTGTTGTTGAGCTGGTTGACTCTAGATTATCAGAGTTCAATGAAGAAGAGGCAAAACGCATGGTTGCAATAGCGCTTTTGTGCACTCAAACATCGCCAGCACCGAGACCACCAATGTCCCGTGTGGTGGCAATGCTCTCTGGAGATATTGATGTGCCAACCGGGTCCATGAGGCCAGGCTACTTGACTGATTGGAGATTCAACGATACCATCAGCTTCTCGACTGAGACTGCTAATAAGAGCAAAGACGAGAGCATTTACAGCTCACCGTTCACTGCAAGCGCTGTTGAAGGTGCAAATCTTTCACAGGAAATTGCTACAACACCCATGCGTGATGAGATAATGAGAGAGGTAGGTGATGAATATGCCTTACTTGGACGGTGCTCTGCTACATCCGTGTCAGGCTTCATTGCTTGATTACGCTCACATTTTGTATTGTAGTTAATTACTAATAAATACAGCTGAATTTCCTATAAAACGATATTTACTTCATTCTGTATATCTCTCAGAATTATGCATCTATCTCCTTTGATAGTGCATATGCTTGATTGATTATATTTGGTATTATATCTATCTTATAACCTTAAATAGTTTTCCAATAAAGCCTAATTCTCCAATTCATTTTTCCTTGTGATTCTCAACTTAAAAGATGACTCTCCCTGTCAATCATTTTTGCCATTATGTAAAAATTTGTGGAGCAAAGCTGTACAGATTGTGAATTTTTGCTTGAGAATCCTCTGATCCATATCAAATAGCCCAAAAAAGAAAAAAAAAAAAGGAAAGGGTCTGGGTAAATGCTTATTCAACTTCTCATATGTATCCATATTACAAATGCAGAACAGCATATTCTGCATATGCCCAACGAAATTTGGCAACACGAATAAATAATCTCTCCCTCAACAAAGCCATTTGCCAATGACCCATATCCAAAAAGAAGAACACCTGACTACGACACTGCAGAAATTTCCTAATCGCAGAGTATGACCCTCATCAACCCCAGCACAAGGCATGACACGGCGAAGAAGAACAGAGTCACGAAGTCCCTCGCCGACCACTTCCTCACCGGCTTAGCCTCCACGCGCAAGCTCTTGGCCCTCCGCAGCGCGTCGACCTCCTTCAACAGATCGAACTCGACCCCCTTCTTCTTCAGCTCCTCCACGCACTTCCCCAGCAGCTTGGCGTCCTCCTTCTCCCTCGCCAGCAGCTTCTCCAGGTGGGCCTCCACGTCGGTCTTGTACCTGACGGCCCAGGCGATGCTGAGCGAGAGGGCGAGCGAGCACAGCGAGGGCATCCAGGACCGGCGGCACGCGGTGTCCCCACCGTCCTGGGGGATGGACAAGAGGAGGAGGAGGGAGAGGGAGTGGAAGAAGAAGAAGGAGATGTGGAGGTGGGTGATGTCGCTGCGGACGGAGTCGATTTGGGTCTCCTTGAGGGAGATGCGGGAGAGGATGAGCTCTTCCTCCTTGAGCCACTGCTTGAGGAGGAGCTTGTGGGTCGGGGTCTCCGCGATCTGGCAGAGCAGGTGCAGCGGCTTCGACTCCATTATCAATTGGTTCGATGATCCCCCATGGATTCTGCACTAGTATACAGGCACAGAGAGAGAGAGAGAGAGAGAGAGAGCGAATTGACCGAAACGGTCGAGTGGGGCTTTTTAAAATCTGCGCAACGGTCGAATTCCTTATTTTAATGGGGAGCGGAAAGTGGAACGAAACGTCGCCGTTTTGGCTCCTCCCGGTCGGCGATTGTAACACGTGAGCGTCACGAATCTTCTGACGTCCTGTGATTTCCAGCAAGAGAAACGCTGGGAATAGGAACACCATTTTTACGAGATCCTCTTTATTTTGCGAAATTTAATAAGCCAATATTTGAGATATCCGACTTTATTTCATGTGTTTATTATTATTCAATGGGTCATCCCATCTGGAATTTGATCATATAGATGTTTGGGGTTAACAATCAGAAACCATTTACTTATACCAAATAACAAGAAAAAAAATTGCGTACAACAATTTCGTAGAGCACAGAAATCATAATTCGTCGACTAGATTAATATTACGTACAATTTGATGTAAGGTGATAAATTCAATTCCATATCTTCGATTTTTTTAGCATGTCCAAAAAGTTAAAATGCATGTAATTCTATGATTATTTGATATGGAAATAAAGAGCGTGCTACGCGTTTAACGTATTCCGTACATCGTCAATTGTGTTAAGACTGTAATTCTCTATTTGAAAAGCTCGAGAAAGGAGAGGGACCGATGATCGGCTCGAAAAATAACAAGAAAATAGTTGATAAGCGAAGAGAGGGGAATTTTCAAATTTTCTCTCCTAATTTTTCAAAAGAAAATACTGACGGGGGAAAAGGGGGCCACGGCTCTTCAACCGTACGGTGGATTCTTGCGCAGGACCGAGTCCACGCGGATCGACGGTCGCGATTGCTTCGGGCTCCACACGTGGGGTCCACGCAGCACTGTCTTCCACTTTGGGCGTACTACACAAGAGGCACGTGTGACCCTTCTACCCTGATCTTCCTCTCTTCAAGGAATACAGGAGAGGACAATAATTGCTTCTTTGTTGTCGAAAACATGCAGTGTTACAGGTGATCTCCCAGTTCTGAGATGCAGTATTATTGTCCGTGTTGTGATGCAAAGCTTCCATTAAGAACTCCTAAAATCTTCTAAATCCTTTTGTAAAACTCCTTTTCCTTTTCCAGATATCTTCTACACAAATGACTTCCTCTGGTAGAAAGTGGACGACTTTCTCATACTCTTTAGCTGTCTCGAAGTTTGAAATTGGTATTTTGATGGACAGGCTAGAGGCTTGGATGGGCAATTGCCCCTGCTGCCATCGCATCGGCCATAAAGAACATACATGCCAGCACCTTTCCAGGAGGCTGCCTTGACCGCTCTTCAAAGTCAACCATAATATTTTGAATCACTGAGACAAGTAGTATACTCTGAGGCTGAAATCCGTTTAAAGTGTGTATGAGGATTCACACTGAGCAATAACTGACTCTTATTCCCATTGATGTTCGGGATTATGAAGTAAGAAGAGATTTCCTAGCTAAAATTCCGGCTGAAATTGGTTGGCACATTCTGTTTAAGGCTCATGGTTCATTCTTTGTATTTGCGGAGATTCCTGAGGAGTGCCTTCGGCGTACACTGCTTTTTGTCACTATATTTATTGCTAAAAGCTGTCTGAAATTCGATATATGTCATTGTCAAACGGTAAGAGTGCAATTGCAATTTCAGGTTGATTGTGTTAAAATGCTGATAGAAGAGGCAAGGGTGGTTGCTATACCAAGTAGTGGATTCTTCCACTCAAACACACTAGATGAGGTTGGTGAATATAATTTCTATTATAACAGATATATAAAGGTTTGCTTTCTGTAAAAGTGATGATACGTTGGCTACTGCTGCACAAAATCTGTGAGAGGTCGTAAATAGAGCAGGTGCCTTCTATCGCAATGAAAGTGTAAAGTGCTAATCTGTCTGAAGCCTGCCAGTTGAGAATTGTAAAATTTATGAGCTATATTTTTTCCGTAGGATTGTCTCTTTTCATGAAAACCTTCCAAGCATAGAACACATGTACAATAAAGCTCTTAACCTTCAGCCTGCTCATGTTAGTAGTAATCAGTCACTATTCCTGTTTTAAATTTATTTCTAGTGTTGACACCTCAAATCGAGGGCTGTGCAGGGAGGTCACGACATCTAGTATGCCAAAAATTACCTTAAGAAAGGAAATAGATGAATAATTTGTAATATGGGTTTTTATCAAGCCAGTATCGTCCTCTCCTGTCTGAGCTACAAGCCTACAAGTGCAGCTGTTGGCATCATAAACTGAATTGAAAATGTGCAGCAGTTGGCCTCTTGAAGTGAATTAAACTTCTCATGGGGTTTCATTTTTTCGTCGAAAAGTAACTTAACTGTACTAGAAGAGAGAAACCAAAGAGCTTGAATTGCAGATTCAGGCCGGGTACAAGTGCGTACGACAGCAACACAATTAAATAGAGTGGCCCGTTCACAGATATTATTGGCAACAGAGTTACTCTAGGACTGATGCAACTGCAGGCTGTCTTATGGTGGGAAAAACCCAAATAACTCTTTGCTTAAGGACTTTCTCTAATGATACGGAGTCTGGGTCTCGGAAAACAAACTGATGATTGTTCTTTATCTGCCAAAAACTTACTAATTTACTCTCTTTCTGCAAATTAGCTTCAATTAGAATAGTATTACAGGTAATAGCAAGGAATGTTTAAGACCTCCAAAACCTGGTTTCTAGTAGGTAGATTACAACAGTTGGTCAAGCAGAAGATACTTGAGGGCATCAGTTCTGATTCGTGGGTTGGTTTTATTTGTGTTTGGCCATGCTAGACATTCTACATCATTTCTATAAACTTGCAAGATTATTCCTGTCACTGAGAGAGGAAGCTCAGAAACTTGGCCAATGTAACTAATCATTTGTCTCGATCAATCTGTCTAAATGGATAGATACTTTTTCAACATGTTGAAGTCATAATTAGCGAATCGCTTAGTTTGATTTAGTTATGGTTTAGAGGATGAGCCTCAAAGGCACAAAACTGCGATTACATTAAATCATATTAACTAGGTAGATGCAAATAGAAATTCGGTTGATGACGCAAACAAGTTGATAGCTGGACTGTTATGGTTGAGGCTCTGTCCACGGAGCAATTAAGCTTCGCTTTCTTTCTCGTCATTCACATTTCTTTAAAATTCCCAATATCGTCACGCATAGTTGCGTTGGAAATGGAAAAATGTGAACTTCAGAAACAACTGGAACCTAGAACAAACGCCTCTACGCATAAGACATACAATTGCATTTGTTTATTTCTGTTATGAAAAGATTATCACATGTTCCTGCTGAATTTTTTTATATATTAGACAGTGCTCATTATTTGGTCATGGCATAGCCCTGGAGCACCACATCTGCGTTTTGCTAACTCAATGGATAGAAAGAAAAACAGAGAGAGGACTCCCTCCTCCTTGCATAACAAAATAACCCATCATCAATGAACTCGTTACTGCAAACTGTGGATCGAAACCTACTATGACTGGGGCATACTGCTTGATCATGAATGCATTTGGTTCGCAGCTTGCTCAAAAACTTGGAAGTCACCTGAATAACGGCGAATCAATCAATCCATCCACATTCAGTGCGGTATCAAATTGTCTGGCTTCTTGACCCCATTACATAATCTTGGTAACACAATACGAGAAACAAAATAGGTGAAAAACTGAGATGTTTCTAATTATGTCAGGGCCATTTTTTCTTCACTCAGTCAATTTAAGACTCCGTTTCTTTCGCTAAAAATGAATGATTTTTTAAAATATTTTCTCAAAAAATGATCGCCTAAAATAATTAATTAATGAATAATATTTTTATTATTAACAACAATTTATGTCAAAATATTTTCGTGAACGATGAAAATATTTTTCGTTCATTCATTTTTGTGAGCAATACAAATGATTTTTTTAGGAAGATACTTTTCAAGTTGTTTATTTTTCGCAAAATAAATAGATTTGAAAGAAAAAACGATGTTGGAATCATCGGTTACCACAAAAGAAAAGAGACAGGATTCTTTGGATTCGAGATTGAATATGGAGAGAGAGAGAGAGAGAGAGAGAGAGAGAGAGGAGGCTCCACTGTGGCATCAAGTTAGGTGCAAGAGAATGACCAAACGCCACCGGGAAAACGAAAGCCATCCGTTTCCAAGAGTGAACGCATTGACGTGAAGGTCGCTGCTTTTAATGATTCCAATTGCCTACTGTGTTCATACCGGGTCGGGAATGGTTCAATCAAGGGCCTGGTCTAAATAAGTATTCGCCAGAAAGTGGACCCTTCTTCTCTCTTTGCCTTATGCAGATAAATCCAGTCTTTTCGTTTTCAGCCGAACTAATATCGCCGAAGGGAATCGATGTCATTCGTTGTTCTTTCTTTTTCATTTCATTCTGAAAACATGCTTCGCTCATGGCATGAAGAGTTAGTTTATTTCAGCTCAGCCTAGCTCCAGTAAGCGTAATCAGGTGACCTAGAGCTAGAAACGATATTGACCAAGAAAACAAAGGCCTAGCCAAAATCATCAGTAATCGAAAGACCAGTCGAGAAACAGATAAGTCGCATGTATTCCAACAATCAACATGATCGGTTTCCAGAACTGAAATGTACTAACAAAAGACCAGTTTCACTATGATATAGCTTTGGTCTATATATCTAATTTGGTGTTCTCTCTTTCCAAAACACGAACCCGACCCGACCCGAACATGATCCGAATTGACCCGATTGTGTGACTATATCATGTTCGGGTTTTGTTTCGGGTCGGGCCAAGCACAAATATTCATTGTTTCGGGTCGGGTCATGTATAATGAAAACTCGACCCGACCCGACCCATTGACACCCCTAATATTTTCTCCTTCGTCCGCCATTCCAATCATGAATCTAATAAGTCTTTCTTTTTTTTTTTAACATCGAGCAGAGTCAACCTCAATTAAAATATTATTCGTGCATATGAATTAAAAGAAGTTTTCGTCTCATTTTGGATGGAAACTAACAAATTGTGAAAAATATATATCCGCTATATGATTAATGGTCAAGACAATAAATAAATAAAAAATAAGGCAAGAGACGCGATACTGTATCCCTATAACAGTTCCCGTTGTTAGTCTTTTCTAGTGTTCGTGGTTGTACCTTAACATTTTCATATGCATCAGCCCTTATTTTCTCCCTAAAATTTTCAATTCTAGATTCAAAAATATCTCCTGTCCTTTCACATCTAACTCCAAATGAAGTAGATGTTGATATGCCACCGCTTGGGTGGATGAGTCCATCAGTTCTAGACGCCCATGTTGACCTTAGAAATGGAATTGAAAAGATCCCTTCCTTATCTTTCCCTCTGCCTTCCCCGCCACACCACCACCAAACCACCCCCCCCCCCCCCAAAATATAGCAAATGCCTCTATCAAACCATGCAAAGGCCAACAAGTCTGGTTATTATGCATTGAATGTCGTTCAATGCGTTTTGACAAAACGACACAGTTTGCTATCATCTTAAAGGAGGAAAATTTGAACACCACACATGATATTAGCCTCCAAATTTGAATGTACAATCAGCAACTAAATTGCCTAAATTGACTTTATCAGCGTTTCTAAATGGTGGTCCTGAAATATTTAATGACGATGTACTGTGTAATTCCACGACCTTTCGTGCGTCGAGAAGAAGTTTTAATTTGGGTGCTCTTGATTAGAAAGACTTGCAGCTATTCAATGAAGAAATTTTGACCGGCAAAAAAGAACTACTATACGTTTCTTTAGTGGTAACAAAAATTTCACTCAATGAAGTGTCTCAAAAGTGTAAGCATGAGACATTTAACCAGATAGCGTTTAGCCAAATTCTTATCCACGGTCATCAACGAGAATTTTCAAAGGCTGATTTCAAAAATTGTACACAGCTAGAGAATTAATTGACAGTAAGGCAAAGAAGAGGGGGGGGGGGGGTTGGGGGTTGGCATTTCTGATCTTTATCTCAGACGCCACTGTCCTTGGCTTTCTCATCAAACTATACCTACACACACAAATATATACACATATATGGGAGTGCGGTCGGTCAGACTTGACATGGTGGCTCTCCAGCTCTCTCTCTCTCTCTCTCTCTCTCTCTCTCTCTCTCTCTCTCTCTCTCTCTTTGAACTATGGCAAATTCGAGGGTGATCTTTGCCTTGCACGTAGCAGCGTGCATACTACTACTTGCAGATGTCGCTCGTGCTCAGAACCAGACTCAAGCTACGACTGACCCTTCTGAAGGTACGAACCAACAAACCCTCTTCCTCTCTCTGCGTGTTCGTGTGTGTTTAATGAGTTTCTTGTTCTTAAGAGTGCTGATGATCGTCAGCATCCTTCCTTATCATGAAAATCATCTTCTTCTTAGGGTATGTATGTTTGAGGAAAAGTGTTTTTTCGGAATCCATTTTATGGACTTTCACCCTTTTAGTTTACGAAAAATGATTAGTCAACCGAAAACACCTTTCGATCAAGAAAAATTTTCATGTATAAAATTATAAAAGTGAAATCCTTAATCTAAAAAATGAAATATCTTGATTTTGTTAATATTTTTTTTCTTATCTTTTCTTTCTTTTTTTCTTTTTTTCTTTTCTCTTCCTTTTTCCTTCTTTCTCCCTCCACCGATCGCCGGCCTTGGCGATGGCCAGTGACAGGCCACGGGTAGGGGCAACAACTTGCCAGCCCTATGCGAGCCCCAACCTCACGCTGGCGAGCCTCGACGAGCCTCTCCGGCACGAGGTCAAGTCTGGCAAGGATCTGGCGAGTTCAAGCTTGCCAACCTCGTTCTAACAAGCCTCGACTTTGCCGCGATGCCTCGCTGGCCTTGTGCGAGCTCAAGACTCGCCAAATCCCAACGAAGCCTCGCTAGCCTTGCGCGAGCTCAAGGCTCGTCAGATCCCGGTGAGCGAGGGCTCGCTCAAGGCCGATGAGCTCAAGCTCGACTGCTCAATCGATCCCAGTGAGCTCGAGCTTGCCAGTGGCTATCGCCGGGTGAGCGTCGGGCTCACCTGTGGCCGTCGCCGCTCGGTCACGGCAAAGGTACGAGGAAAAAGAAAAGAGAAAGAAAAGAGAAAAAAAAATAAAAATAGTTAAATATTCTAGTTTTTTAAAAAATAAAAGAAATAATTAAAAAATCGAATTTTTTTTAAAATTACTAAAATACTTGAATTTTTTTTTGTCTGAGATAAAATCACTAGATTGAAATCATTTTTCAAATAATATGCAAACACCAGAAAATGTTTTCGATCATATATCACCAAACGTAGAAAAACTAACTATATTCTTGGAAAATACTTTCTCGAAAATCGCTTTCCTTTATCATTGGATTTTTTCCTAAATAAATTCATCCTTAAAGTATGCTTAAGATCGTGACAAACAATGACTAGGTGAGGGCACTGTTATCCTGCCGTGAGGGACGGTCGACCGGGTAACCAGTTTACCACGTTTACTTGAAAATTCTTGCTAAGTCTTCCGTGGGATTTGCTGACAGGAAGCAAATCCCTCAAAATTGGGTACTTTACATATTAAAAAAACGAAGCATGAAATACTCTAAATGAGATTAAATACTTAAATATAGCTAATGACCGGTATGAACAATTATTACTACATAAAACTTATTAAAATTATTAGAAGGATCTATTAAATTTCAAAAAATAGGAAAAAAAACAGCTCAAGAAACCCCAATTCTCATGTTCTTCATTGTGCTGGCATAACAATAGTCATGCTGGTGTAACTACAATGTTATTTCAATTTTATTATAATACCGATTAGGCGACGCATTTCAAATTGTAAAAGATGGACCATCGAAAGAGCAAGAGAGTTGCGGTTGCTTGAGCAAGCTACGAGACATTGAACTGAATGTTTTTATTTATTTACAAATTCACAACATGATACTATTAAGCAATAAGATATTCATGAGATATCATTTTTAAATGGTGGGCATGGCCCTAAAAAAAGAAGGGAAAAGATACCAAGTGATATTCATTAACTTGTGCATCTACAAACTCTCTTTTATTCTGTTTTACGTAATAACTAGTATTAATTATCATCTTATCGAGAAAAATACTTAATCATCCATTGACTTCTTAATCATATGGAATGGTATGGGATCACGTATTATGTAGTCTATGCGTATGCTCATTCACAAACTTTCTTTATTTTATGCAATTCGATTAGGTCCGTGTGCATCTTCTTCTACAAGATTCGTTTCAGTAGGTAATAATTACATCTAGCAATATTACGGGAAAATTATCAAAAAAATCCTAAAACTATTACACTTAAGCCAATTCAGTCTTAATTTTTTAATTTGGTCAATTTAGGCTGCGCATGACAATGATTCTGTACCCGAGAACAGATTCTACTCAGAAATAATTCTTTTTTATTCTGTGCCCGGAATTGATTCTGAGCATTTTAAGGCATTTGTTAACGACCCAAAATTCCATCCCTAGAATAGAAAAAGAACATAAATGTGTTTGGTAACGCCATCAAATTTCTTTTTATTAATAATATTTTTAAATATTTTAATATTTCTTTCTTTTTTTTATTTTCTTTTTTTTCTCCTTCTTGGCCATGGCCTGCTCGCCGGCCATGACCGGTAAAATATTTTTTTTATTAATAATATTTTTATTGAAAGTATTTTTTTTCTTTTTTTTACCATGGCTTGGTTGCCGGCCTTGGCCGCTAAAATATTTTTTTTATTAATAATATTTTTTATTAAAATATTTTTAAAAAAAATATACATTTTTATTTTTTTGGGCCATGGCCTGGTTGCCGGCCATGGCCGATAAAATATATTTTTTATTAATAATATTTTTTATTAAAATATTTTTATTAAAAATATATTTTTTTATTTTTTTTGGCCATGGCCTGGTCGCCGGCCATGGCTAGTAAAATATCTTTTTATTAAAAATATATATATATTTTTTGCCATGGTAGGTAAAATATTTTTTTTATTAAAATATTTTTATTAAAAATATTTTTTAATTTTTTGGCCATGGCTTGGTTGCCGGCCATGGCCGGTAAAATATTTTTATTTTAATAATATTTTTTATTAAAATATTTTATTCTCATCAAATTCGGCGAGGGCGGTCCTCAGTCCGGACATTAGAAGCTATATTAAAAACCAAGAAAAGGAAGAAAAAAAAATTGATTCTCAAAATTGTTTCTAGAATCAAGAAGCTACTTTTTTTTTTATTCTTGATTTTGCTCCAAAATTGATTCTGGGAACAATTTTTGATAAAATTATGCCCAGAATCAAAAAATTAAATAAACGCATTTCTATTCCCAAACTGATTCTAAAAACAAAAGAACAGAATCAAACACTGTTTGACAAGTTGTCATGCGCAGCCTTAATCATAAAAATTTTGACGATTTACTAATGTAGTCCATTTGGCAAGTTTTGATCGGAAATTAATTACATGCACATCGGCCGTCCTACATGACATGGCTAAAGCCGACGTGAAAATTTTTTGAAAATTCTGAAAATTTTAATTTTTTTATATCTTTTCTTTTCTTTTTCTTTAATTGTTAAGGGTCGACAGGTGGCCACCGACCATCGGCCAAGGATCGGCAACCCCTGCCGACCAATGGGCGAGGGCCTGTGAGCACTCACTAGCCACTAGGCAGGGGCTGCGAGTCCTTGCCAACCGCAATGAGGGTCGTGACCCTTGCCCAATGTCCAGCGAAGGCTAGCTGCCGTTACACGTGGCCAGCGAGGGCCATGAGCCCTCTCCTAGTGGCTACCGGCCTTAACAATAAAAAAAAAAAAGAATAGAAAAAATTTAAAAGTTATTTACATCAGCGCTGATCGTGCCACGTAGGATGGCCGGCATCCACATCATCAATTTTCGATCAAAATTGGCTAGATAGACTATATTGGCAAATCGTCAAAATGTTTAGTTTTGAATTAGCACGAGTGCAATAAGATTGTAACTTTTTTGGTAATTTTCCCACAATATTACACTTTTCATGTTTTGATCATTTCGCTATTTCATATAATGTTATGTATATTGTAGTTTTGCCATTGCTGTTATGCATTGTTGATTCCCCAATTGCTTGAATTAAGAACCAGGAACCATTTATATGCACAATGATGTCAATTAATCTTGAAATACAACATTGAGGTGTTTTTTTTTACCTTTTTTTAAATCCTTTTAATAACATTAATAAATTTTATTCAGCAATAGTTTTTTTCATACCGGTGATTAACTATATTTGGGTATTTAATAAATATATATACAGACAAATTTATTAATATGGGTTAATGTCACAAAAAATCACAAACTATATCACATAAATGCCCCAATATTTTTTTATTAAAAAAAACTCCGAACTTGTACCGATGTGATAAAATATACCCTAGATAGAACCGTAATAGAAAGTATATATGTCATATATGTATAAATTTGGGTTTTTCCGTGATAAAAAAAATATTGGGGACCACCCGCCTGGGTGGCGCTGCTAGAAAGGGCACTCTTCCTCTCGCAAAAGGTTGAGTATTCGAATCCTGGGTGCCACAGGGTGACTTAACCGGTGCACGTGTGTGGTGGCTAGCACGTGTCGCCCCCAGAGTTTACCTCCCGGCTGTCAGCCGTACGCGGGTTCCCTGGGTTATCAAAAAAAAAATATTAGGGTATACTTGCCCTTAATAATTGGATAACTCCACTTTGGCGATTTGCTTTTTGCCCGCAAATCCCACCGGTCAGAATTTTCAAGTAAAAACACATTTTGCTTTGCCCCACGGGTGTCTACCCCCTACCCTACCCCCCCCCCCCCCAAAAAAAAAAAAAAATCTTCCTTCATGTCCAGACAGAAATTCCTCTTTAAAACATCGTAATGATCTTTTTTCATAGCCTTTCGCCAACTTATGTTATAGGACTGCAAGGACGTCAGTGGTTCCTCTTTCACCTCCTTATGTTGTTTCAGTCCATAGGGAACTCACTTTTATTTGATGACTTGTTGTATAATCTTTCTTCATAAAATATTGACTATCAAGAAAGCAAAATTTATTCCCTAAAAACCGTATGTCTGGGAAATGTAAAGACACTACTCCACATGAGCGGCTATCCTCGTTTAAACAATTCAACTGGATGGACAGCAGCATGTGAATACCTGCATTATTAATTCCACTTAATTGTCTAAATCACTCTCCATTTACTTAAGGTAAGAATCGTGCACCAATGCATTGAATTTGAGCATGAAGCTAAACAAGTGTGAGTCGATGATGGTGATGTGAATGCAGTGGCAATTCTGAACTCGATATGGTCAAAATGGGGACTTACTTCTCAGGCGCCAACATGGAATATAAGCGGAGAGCCATGTAGCGGAGCCGCCATCAACTCAACCGCCTTCGACACTTACAACCCTTTCATCAAATGCGACTGCTCCTTCAACAATTCCACTACTTGCCACATTACACAGCTGTACGTAATGACAGTGTCACGCCCACCATGTGTGTGTCTCATCTCACGATGGGGTGGTTTTTCTTTGATCGCAGCAAGGTTTATGCAATGAGCGTTGCTGGTCCTATCCCTGATGAGTTGTGGAGCTTGACTTACCTCTTCGATCTGTATGTATTGGTCCATTCCACTTCTTCTTTCTTTTCCAGTAGTTTCTCGTTTCCCTGGAGTTTTCGTGGTGTGCCACGTGTCATGCCTTATAATTAAGCGACACTCAGTTCGAGCCTGTATACGAAACACTCGCATGCTCTCACTTGCTGAACCCCATATTGAAAAGATCTTACGGAGTTTTGCGTTGTTCTGATAGTATTATGTACTTTATACAGGAACTTGGCCCAAAATGTCTTGACTGGTTCCTTATCTCCATCCGTTGGTAACTTAACTCGCATGCAGTATCTGTGAGCACAACTCAACTCTAGTCTCAATTTATAAGAGTTCTGTGCTCCTTTTTTAGCATTTTTCTTTCTTTCCGGATGCTTACTCTGCTGATTTACTTCAGGACTGTGGGCGTCAACACATTGTCAGGAGAGCTTCCACGGCAACTTGGGTTACTTACAGAGCTATTAGCATTGTAAGTAACAGTTCCAGAACAGGATTTATAATGTCAAGCAGAAGGATTCAACTGAATTAGGACCACTGGATGCTCAGACTAATTTTCAATGAAAATTGGCTTGCAAAAAGATATAAAAGAAAGAGTGGATCTGACAACTAGTTTAATGTTGTAGGTCCTTTAGCAACAACAACTTCAGTGGCTCGCTGCCATCTGAGCTTGGAAATCTGTCCAAATTGCAGCAACTGTAAGTCCTACCTGCTTATCATTCCTAGACATGGATTTTTCCTTTTAAAATATTGCAGGTATTGGAGTTTGGCAAAGGCCAGTTTTGTTGAAATGGGTGGCAAACGGACTAAGTAACTGTTTTCATGCATCCTTTCAAATTGATTAGTTTCTTTTAACCTTTCTGACTTGCAGTAGCATTTTGTTGTTACTATCATTCTGCCCATCACCACATAGCCTAACCCTTAAACCTCATATTTCACATTCACTGTCATCCTCTTGTTGACATTTCAACTACTAGAGACTCCCGCAATGTTTGGCTGTGTACATTCTGGATGTTGTGTAAATGTTCCGTGACACCCTCTTGGCATTACTTCTGCTTTCAACTATTCCTATTTTTTTTGGTTGCTCTGCTTTCAACTATTCAAAAGGACAAACTATTGAGTTAATTTTATTTTGGTAAGGAACTATCGAGTTATTTGAGTTGCGTTAAATTAATAAAATGCCCTTGGCTGATGGAAATCACTTATCATGCAGTTACTTTGATAGTTCGGGAGTCAGTGGTGAGATTCCGTCAACATTTTCCAAGCTTAAAAATCTTCACACAGTGTAAGAGCTTCATTCCTCCTTTGACACTCTGAAAAAAAAACTATTAGCAGGAAACGATTTATAACATAATTTCTCAGGAGAAATACTTTTCCGGGATGCAGGTGGGCATCGGATAACAACCTCATTGGTAGTATACCAGAATTCATAGGAGATTGGTTGCAGCTTACACAGCTGTAAGGCGACATATATGTTTGTTTTCATCTAACAATGCCTATTACTTTGATGGTCTACCTTTCACTACAATTTGTAGGCTCTGGAAATTGAAATTCGACAAATTATGTAGCATCCATTCTGTATTATGTTATCATTGAAGTGATAAATTTGTCCAATTTTTTCTTAATTTATTTTGTTTATAGGTTTCTTCAAGGAAATTCTTTCGAAGGTTCAATTCCTTCAACATTTTCCAATTTATCCACACTGGAAGACTTGTGAGTGGAGCCATGTACTTTCTGTCTTAATGCTTGTAAAAACCAACTTACCACAGCCTTGAACAAACTGACAATGAGTTGAGTACATAATGCAGGAGAATAAGTGATGTATCTAATGTGAGCTCTTCACTGGAATTCATCAGGAATATGAAGAATCTGTCTATTCTGTAAGACATTGTGATTCTGGAGCACGTAGCAGACTTTCTTTTCCTTTCTTTTTCTCATTTGGCCCTTATGCGAAATGGGCTTGCCCAATTGTTTTCAGGGTACTGCGAAATAACAATATCTCAGATTCACTCCCGTCAGATTTTTCGGGATACCAGAGCTTATCTCAGCTGTAAGTCGTTGTTCTTGGTTAGAGATTGATTGAAAATATTCCGAAGTGTTTCAGTGACTCCGAAGCAAAATTTGAGAGGGATGAATATATGACCCTTCATTATGTTTTGTAATAGTAGTTACTAAATGAATTGTCCTTACTTGATATTATCTGGTTGGTCGTATTTTGGTTAAAGACCATCTTGTGCTCTAATTTATCGTACAATACTTCAAAGGAGCATTTGCCTCCACGATTCTTCTCTAGACTTCATTTGACAAGATGTTATATTCAATGGGTATTGTGACGTTTTTCACATGTAATCAGTCTCGATCTTCCCGGAGGCATTATTTTTTATTCAAACATGTATATGTTATTTACTCAATTTATTCATATAGTAACTTTGTTGCATCTAAATTGGACCAGGGACTTAAGCTTCAACAAGTTAACGGGACAGATTCCAGACTCTCTTTTCAATTTGAGCTCACTCACTTACCTGTAATGTACCTTTTCTGGATAATCACGTGTGTTCCTTCCGATATGTTCTCTTTGTTAATGCTTTGTAAATCTCTTTGCTTCATTTCTCAGGTTTCTCGGAAATAATAGTTTGAATGGCACACTTCCTGAACAGAAAAGTGCATCCCTTCTTAACATGTAAGAACACCTGAAAGATCTCCTTTGCACGAGAGACGTAATGATGCTCATAACTGTCACTGATCAATTGAGAAGAACATGAAATTATGTACGAGTTTTTAGGGGCACTAGTGGAGTTTGAATGCAACGAGGATGTGTAGTCAAAATATTCCATGCTCTGTCATTGGTTGAAGGTCAAAATGAGGATACAGCTACTTGAATAGATTTTTCTCCTTTTCCCCTTTTTAGCTAACTCGGTACTAAATATAGTGTCATTCAAAGTCATCTATTTTGTGCCTGGGAACATGGAGCATATAGTCAACCTTTTGTTGTTGGACAAATCACAGCATGCTAGTCGATACTGACAGACACTACCCTGTTGGTTAACTAAATGACATCTCTCCTGTGCCATTTTTGCAGAGATGTGTCATACAATAACTTGATGGGAAGCTTTCCTTCTTGGGTCAGCAATGATTTACAACTGTATGTATTTCTGTCGTTTCGAAAAATGATAATTGATACTTTTAGTTAGATATCTTAAGTGAGGACTCTTCTTTTGCACTTTATCAATCTTTTATTGCTCTTGAGGGATGCTATATAGTACTTGAAGTCATTTTCTAGCTACAGGATGAGCTGTAGGTGTTCCAATCTTGTGGGGAGACTTACGATCACTTATTTTTTTGATGATGCATTTTGCAGTAATCTGGTTGGCAACAACTTTGCAATGGACAAATCTGACAGAAGGTAATTGCCCTGGCGATTTTTTGCTTATAATGCTTGAGTGATCGTATAAAGTAATCAATTCAATCGAAAATGATTGGCTGATGTGTCCTCAGATTTGGCTTGAATGCCTACCTCACTTTACAAGGACAATCACCGATCCCACCACCATGCTGGGTATTCTGGATGTTTATATATCAAATTTGTCCTTTATCAAACTAATTCCATTAATTGAGATCATAAACGCATGCTGAATTTATGTTAAAACTCACTCTCACATTTGGTTGCCAAATCACTTAAACACTGCCTAGAAAAGAACTGTCATAGGTAGCGACTTTAATTTGATTGTCCTTATTCATAAGCCATTGTGGTTGTCAGTAATTTGAATAAATACTGATACTGCAGTTTCACCATCTCTTAATTCTCTTAACTGATGCTGTTAATATCAGCAATTTTGCAAAACTCGGTATTAGTATTCACCAGAAAAGGCATACAGTTCGAACTATGACTTGGAGATGCTATCAGCCTATCACCGCTTCAATGATTTAAGAACTTTTAGCATTTAAGTAGCAATTGCGTCATCCACGAAGGAATCTTAAATGTTTTAGGAAAGTCATAAAAAAAGCAACTTTTCTTGCAATAGAAGTATCTGCTTTTGATTTACTCATAAGTTCATACTGCCATACTGGTGAACTGAGTAAAATTTTCTCCTTTTATCTTAGCCTTTTTCCTTCAGGATTAAACTGTCTTCAACGGAATTTTCCCTGCAATAGGGGGAAAGGAATCTGTAAGTCCATGAAACCTTTTCCCCTTAATACACTTTCCTTTTGTCGAATGCCTCAACAAGAGAGGACAGGAGATCGTGTTTACAGTTACCTTACATATTCTGCTTGCTTGCATCCTGATACGTGAAGTGAATGGCAACTTTAAATGTAGCAGAAGACAGAATGGTCAAACTAGTTTATTCCAGTAAGTTAGATTAGGGGTGGTTCAGTGCAAGAGAAGAAAAATTAAGGTTCAAGTTGGTATGCTTGGTTATTTTCTTAGAAAAGGGGACAGCTATGTAATTTTGATGTCCCATTTTGGCTCTAGCAAGCCCCCTAGAGGGCTTAGTTGATCCATGACTCATGTTTTATCTTTCTTTTCATTTTTTTTGTTTCGAGAAGTATATCGATCGATTCCAATCCTTTCGTTTTCTACTGATTCCCTTCGATTGAGATATGTGGATCCATTGATCTATGTGACCAAGTATTGAATCCAATTTTTGTTTCATCGAGGAAAAGCCATCTTTTTCTCAACAGTGTCTTTGTCATTTGATCCAATAGCCTTCTGGTTTGGCAGAAACCCTCATATGATCCTGAACATGCAAGGTTGTTTATAAAACATGCTATTTAGAATTTTAGTTTCACCATTTGCAAAGGGCCTAACTAATTCTGTCTCTAGTCCAGGGTATCAAAGGCAGATCCCTTTATGTTCATTACTTGCCTCTCTACGTTTCTCGTTATCTGTGATATTCATTTCCCTAGAAATGAACTCACTTCATTTTCATTAGGACTTTGTGGGTCTCTTGACTAGATTGTGAGAGAACTAATTTATTATTACATTTACAACTGCATATTAAGATAATATGTGACGGACCGTTGGAAGTAAGTTTTGAAGATAAGCGTGTGCCATACATATATTCTAAGTTAAATCGGGCTGATTATGGAAGTATAATATGTACAAAAGGGCATGTGCTGTGGCAGATAATTCTTGTTCATTATGTAACGGAAGTACCTTTCATGAACTCATCATGATCTGCTCTTTCATGTTTGTCATGCAGATTATAATTTTGCAGTTAAATGCGGTGGCCCTCAGATTAATTCGTCCATTAATATTGTGTATGAACGGGATGATAACAGTCTTGGTCCTGCTACCTACTATGTGACCGACACGGAGAGGTGGGCAGTGAGCAATGTTGGTTATTTCACGGGAGCAAACAACCCCTCCTATACATCCTCGCTATCGGAGCTAATCCAGACTGCACGGATCTCTGCTTCATCTCTGCGATACTATGGATTAGGGCTGGAGAATGGAAACTACAATGTCACTCTCCTGTTTGCTGAAATGCAAATCCTGAATACTGGATGGGAAAGTCTTGGGAGGCGTCTTTTTGATGTGTACATACAGGTAGGGCCGTATTTTGACAAGCTTTTTTTTTTTAACCTGGAAAGTTCACGATCAATTACCGATACCACTTATGCTTATTTCAGGGAAACCTTGTTGCAAAGGACTTCGACATACAAAAAGAGGCAGGTGGTTCCTCTTTTTTAGCTGTTCAAAAAGTGTATCCGGCTCGGGTAACAGCAAACTATCTTGAAATACACTTTTTTTGGGCTGGAAAAGGGACTTGCTGTGTACCAAAGCAAGCCACATATGGACCTTTGGTTTCAGCCGTTAGTGCTGTCCAAGGTACAATGATTAAAACTTGCTCATATTCCTAGCACCACTTTTTAAAACTTCTTAATTGGCAGATTTTGTGCAGACTTCATACCCACTGTCAGTAACAATCCCCCAAGCAGCAAAAAGGATCATACTGGCTTGATTGTTGGAGTTGTTACTGGAGTGGGAGTGGTCAGCTTGGTGGCTGTTGTCCTGGTGTTCTATGTTGTTCGGAGAAGGAAAATGGCACGCTTGATTGAAGATCAAGGTAAACCACACAATCACTTGCTTGCGATAGCTTCCTCATGATAATCTTCTATGCTGATTATGTTTTTGCATAAAAGATGAACACCATGTTCTGCGGAGGTAAAAAGAACGAGAAATCTCCATATCAAAATGCTGCTATTCTTAAGAGCTTTTGAGCTTATTGCCCTCTGGTGGTAGGAAGTGGAATTTCCATGTTTTCTAGTTGAAGCTAAATTTCACGAATGCATTGTGATTTTACTGGCTGGCTAATTTAAGCAATATATTTCTGAAAAGTCGAAAACTAAGTGACAAAGGTTTTGCGAAATCTTATAAGAGCGGGAATCTTATCTGCATTATTGTGTCTTACAGAGTTCCTTGGCATTGATGCTAGACCTTACACTTTCAGCTATGCGGAACTAAAGGCTGCTACAGATGACTTCAATCCCGTTAACAAGCTTGGGGAGGGAGGATTTGGCCCTGTTTTTAAGGTTTGTTATAATTCGTTGGCTAACACAAAAAAGTAGTAAAGATGCAGTGATGTCACAATTGAATGTCATGGCAGAATTGAACTGCTTGGCTGCTTGCAAATGCTCATCTTATCACTATTGTATCTTCAACTATAGCTGCTCTGATCTTTGCTTGTCATAAGAATTTAGTCAATGGTTTATCTTTCTAAAAGTGTCACTTGGGGAAAGAACGGAAAAAGAGTAGAGAAACTCATTACTAAGAGTGTATTTGTTTGAGTGAAAGGATTTTTCGCGAATTAGTTTTCCTAACTTTCACCGTTTAGTTTGCTAAAAATTATTAGTCAACGGAAAACCATTTACTGTCGAAGGATATCCATGCTTAAAATAAGGAAAATGAATTCCCTAATCTGAAAAGGGGAAAACATTTTGATTTCCATGGAAAGCATTTTCCTTTATCATGAAATTTTTCCCGAAACAAATTCACCCTAAATTACTAGAAATTCTCCTCTCAAAAAAGAAAAAGAAAACGAACTCCTCACTTATTTCTTTTTCCACTTTTAGGTAATCGTCTTTGGCTTTGGACTTTGAAGGATGACTGTAATAGATCCTAAATTATGTCCAGGAAAGCAAGAAATTTAACTGACTAACACCCAGCCATCCGTGCATTATATAACTAAATGTTGTGATGTGTGTTTTTAAGTAAGTAACGAATGGACAATTCTCTTGGTAACATGATATATGTTGACGCGTCCTTCACTTGTCATCTATATGCTAATGCAGTGTAGTTCTAGAAGATAGGTTCTTTGTCATTTCTTGATAGTCAGACTTAAGTGTTGCTCCCGGATAGTCTAGGAACTGGAGTATACATCATCATGCTAATCGCGTTATTGGTCTTAAAGTCGCTAAGGATCTTTTATATTGTAAGTACTGACCATATCAAGGAGAACAGGGAACACTAGATGATGGGAGAAAGATTGCTGTTAAGCAACTATCTGTGTCATCCCACCAAGGAAAGAATCAATTCGTGACAGAGATTGCGACTATATCTGCAGTGCAACACCGCAACCTTGTTAAACTGTATGGATACTGCATCAATGCGGGTAATCGGCTTCTTGTTTATGAGTATATGGAAAACAAGAGTCTTGATCAGGCAATCTTTGGTAGGTGACAGAATCTTCACCTCAATAATGTCTTTTGTCTTGTAAGAAGTGACGACTGGACTTATGATATATTGCTTCCATTGTGCAGGTCAAAGAAGCTTGAATCTTGATTGGGCAACACGGTATGATATCTGTATTGGTGTTGCGAGGGGTCTAGCTTATCTTCATGAGGAGTCAAGGCTGAGAATAGTGCATAGGGATGTGAAGGCCAGTAATATTCTGCTGGACTCCGATCTCACACCTAAAATATCAGACTTTGGTTTGGCCAAACTTTATGATGATAACAAGACCCATATGAGCACCCGTGTGGCGGGAACCATGTAAGCTCCGCGTTCTTCTGTCACATGTCATGCACACAGAACCAAATGCATTAATTAGTTCATTGACGCATACAGTTGCTGAGAATCTAACTCTGCTTTCCCATTGCTGTTGTAGTGGATATCTTGCTCCCGAGTATGCAATGTGTGGCCACCTTACAGAGAAGGCCGATGTATATGCGTTTGGTGTAGTGGCTCTAGAGGCTGTCAGCGGAAGGCCAAATTCAGACCCTAGCTTGGAAGAAGAAAAAATGTATCTCCTTGGATGGGTACGCGCTTGAACACTGTCCCACTTTTACAGTTGTTTTATGGCCATTTAAAAGAAAGAAACATCGTTCTCTTTCTTCCTGCTATTCTTCCCTTTTAGTTCTGTCAATGAGGTTGCATATATACATCTTTGTCACTTTTTTCCTGCTTCTCAGGCTTGGAAACTGCACGAAGCCAACCGTGTTGTCGAGCTGGTTGATTCTAGATTATCAGAGTTCAATGAAGAAGAGGCAAAACGCATGGTTGCAATAGCGCTCTTGTGCACTCAAACATCCGCAGCGCCGAGACCACCAATGTCCCGGGTGGTGGCAATGCTCTCCGGAGATATTGAAGTGCCGACCATGTCCACAAAGCCAGGCTACATGACTGATTGGAGATTTTCTGATACCACTAGCTTCTTGACTGAGACTGCTGATAAGAGCACAGACAAGGGCATTTGCAGCTCACCGTTCACTGCAAGCGCTGTTGAAGGTGCAAATCTTTCACCAGAAATTGCTACAACACCCACGCTTGATGATATAATGGGAGAGGTAGGTGATGAATATGGTTTACTTGGACGGATCCCTGCCACATCCATGTCTGGCTTCATCACTTGACGACGCTCACAGTTTGTATTGCAGTTAATTACTAGTACATACAGATGAATTTATTATGAAAGCTAGACTCTCCCTGTCAATCATTTTTGCCATTATGTAAAAATTTGTGGAACAAAGCCGTAAAGATTGTGAATTTTTCTGGTAAATTTGCACGGTATCAATTCACAACCCAAGAGAACAAAGACCAATTCACCTCCGCATGTGTCTAGTTAAATTGCAAATAACTTATATGCTTTTCTTTCTGAAACTTGCAAGAATAAGTGCATCATAATACACATCTTTGGACCAGCTGAGAACCCTCTGATCCAAATCAAATCACCCAAAAAAAAAAGAAGAAGAAAGGATTTGGATAAATGCTTATTCAACTTCTCATATGCATCCATATTACAAAAGCAGAACAGCATATTCTGCATATGCCCAACATCCAATTCCAACGAAATTTGGCAAAGTAAAAAAAAAAAAACACCTGACTACGACACTGCAGAAATCTCCTAATCGCAAAGTGTGACCCTTATCAACCCCAGCACAAGGCAAGACATGGTGAAGAAGAACAGAGTCACGAAGTCCCTCGCCGACCACTTCCTGACCGGCTTAGCCTCCACGCGCAGGCTCTTGGCCCTCCGCAGCGCGTCAACCTCCTTCAACAGATCGAACTCGACGCCCTTCTTCTTCAGCTCCTCCACGCACTTCCCCAGCAGCTTGGCGTCCTCCTTCTCCCTCGCCAGCAACTTCTCCAGGTGGGCCTCCACATCGGTCTTGTACCTGACGGCCCAGGCGATGCCGAGCGAGAGGGCGAGCGAGCACAGCGAGGGCATCCAGGACCGGCGGCACGCGGTGTCCCCACTGTCCTGGGGGATGGAGAAGAGGAAGAGGAGGGAGAGAGAGTGGAATAGGAAGAAGGAGATGTGGAGGTGGGTGATGTCGCTGCGGACGGAGTCGATCTGGATCTCCTTGAGGGAGATGCGGGAGAGGATGAGCTCTTCCTCCTTGAGCCACTGCTTGAGGAGGAGCTTGTGGGTCGGGGTCTCCGCGATCTGGCAGAGCGGGTGCAGCGGCTTCGACTCCATTATCAATTGGTTCGATGATCCCCCATGGATTCTGCACTAGTATACAGGCACAGAGAGAGAGAGAGAGAGAGAGAGAGAGAGAGAGAGAGAGAGAGCGAATTGAGCGAAACGGTCGAGTGGGGCTTTTTTAAAATCTGCGCAACGGTCGAATTCCTTATTTTAATGGGGAGCGGAAAGTGGAACGAAACGTCGCCGTTTTGGCTCCTCCCGGTCGGCGATTATAACACGTGAGCGTCACGAATCTTCTGACGTCCTGTGATTTCCAGCAAGAGAAACGCTAGGAATAGGAACACCATTTTTACGAGATCCTCTTTATTTTGCGAAATTTAATAAGCCAATATTTGAGATATCCGACTTTATTTCATGTGTTTGTTATTATTCAATGGGTCATCCCATCTGGAATTTGATCATATAGATATTTGGGGTTAACAATCAGAAATCATTTACTTATACCAAATAACAAGAAAGAAAATTGCATACAATTAATATTACGCACAATTTGATGTAAGGTGATAAATTCAATTCCATATCTTCGATTTTTTTAGGATGTCCAAAAAGTTGAAATAGTATACAGGCACAGAGAGAGAGAGAGAGTATGAGCGAATTGAGTGAAACGGTCGAGTGGGGCTTTTTAAATCTGCGCAACGGTCGAATTCCTTATTTTAATGGGAAGGGGAGCAAGGGACAAAACGTTGCCGTTTTGGCTCCTGCCGGCCGGCGATTTCAACACGCGAGCCTCACAAATCTTCTGGGGAAAATTTCGTTTTAGTACCCAAAGTGAGGCCTTTTTCTCAATTTGATACCCAAAGTGGACATAGTCTCAAATTGTTACCCAAAGTGCCCATTCAGTCTCAATTTGATACCCAAAGTGCTCATTTCAGTCTCAATTTGGTAGTTGAGTTCGCCGGCCGGTCAAATGCTCACCGCCCGGCAAGAAATTTACAGTTCCAGCTATCGAAATAGTATTTTTTTTACTTTTTAATTTTTTTCTTTCTTTTTTCTGTTTTTTTTTCATTTCCTTTTACTTTTTTTTTCCTCTCTTCCCTCCGCCGGCCATAGACATGGCCAACGGAGGTCGCCGGCGTCGGGCGAGGGCGGCCCTCGCCCGACGCAGGCGAGGGCTGACCCTCGCTAGATCCGACAAGGGCGAGGGTTGTCTTCACCGGATCTAGCAAGGGCTGCCCTTGCCTGTGTCGAGCGAGGGCGGCCCTCGCCGATTCCCAGGCGAGGATCACCCTCGCCTACATTGAGCGAGGGCCGCCCTTGCCCGACGCCAGCGACCTTCGCCGGCCACGGCTATGACCGGCGGAGGGAAGAGAGGAAAAAAAAAGTAAAAGGAAAAGAAAAAAAAACAGAACAAAGAAAAAAAAATTTAAAAAGTAAAAAAAATACTGTTTCGGCTACCAGAACAGTAAATTTCTTGCCAGCCGGTGAGCATTTAACCCAGCCGGCAAACTCAGGTACCAAATTGAGACTGAATGGGCACTTTGGGTACCAAATTAAAATTGAATAGACACTTTGAGTACTAATTTGAAACTATGTTCACTTTGGGTACCAATACGAAATTTTCCCAATCTTCTGGCATCCTGTGATTTTCCAGCAAGATTGACGCACAAGGAAAACCATTTTCACAAAATCCTATTTGTTTTGCGAAATGTAATAAGCCAACAATATTGAGATATCCGACTAAATTTCATGTATCTATTATTATTCAATGCGTTTTCCCATCTGGAATTAGATGGTCTCCTATCCATCACTTGATTGTATGAAAGTTTGGGGGTAATAATTAAAAACCGTTTTGCTTACATCAAATAAAAAGAAAAGAAATTGCGTATGACAATTCCGTAAAGCATAGAAATCGTAATTTGTCAACTAGATTAATGTTATGTACAATTCGAGTGCTTCACCGTAAAAATTGAAAGATGATAAATTCAGTTCCATATCTTCGATTTTTTTGGCATATCCAAAAAGTTGAAAATGTGTATAATTCTATAATTATTTGATATGAAAATAAAGAGCGTGCTGCTTTAACATATACCGTACAGCGTCAATTGTGTTAAGACTGTAATGCTCTATTTGAGAGGGACTGATGATCGGTTCGAAAAATAACAAGAAAATCGTTGACAAGGGACGAGAGGGGAATTTTAAAATTTTCTCTCCTAATTTTTCTAAAGAAAATACTAGAGAGGGGGAAAAAAGGCGACGGCTCTTCAACCGTACGGTGGATTCTTGCGCAGGACCGAGTCCACGCGAATCGACGGTCGCGATTGCTTCGGGCTCCACACGTGGGGTCCATGCAGCACTGGTCTTCCACTTTGGGCGTACGACACAAGAGGCACGTGTGACCCTTCTACCCTGATCTTCCGCATGCAAGGGCAAAGCGTTCTTGCAGCCGCAGCCGCCACCCAGCCAGCCGCAGCCGCCGTTCGCTGTCCGAATTCCAACCTCGAACAGGGTTCCACCAATTCGTGCCCGTCTTTGCATTCTCAACCTCCATGCCCTGCCTCCCCTGAAACCCGTCTCGGGAGCTTCCGGCGACAATCCGCTGCAAATTCGAGGCTAACCCGCTTTCCAATTTCCGCTTGATTGCAGCGCCAAGAAGCCATGAGCTCGACCCGCGTCTCCCTCAGCCAATCGACTCTCCAGTCCTCCAATGTCCGCCGGCGAGGCAACCCCATCTGGGTAAGACCGTCGTCGCTCGTCAAGCTCCCCCGCGGCGCCGGAGTCGCGGCGTGCCTGAACCTGGAGGTGAAGGAGCCTCGAGAGCCTCGGGATGTAGGGTTCGGTGACAAGAGCAAGGAGGTGATGGAGGCGGAAGGTAGGGTCCTCGTGGGCACGTACGCGAGGCCTCCCGTCGTGCTCGCCAGCGGCAGGGGGTGTAAATTGTACGACGTCGAGGGGCGAGAGTACTTGGACCTGAGCTCCGGGATCGCGGTGAATGCGCTCGGGCACGGGGACCCCGATTGGGTGAATGCCGTGGTGGAGCAGGCCAACACCCTGACTCACGTCAGCAACGTGTATTACTCTGTTCCTCAGGTTAACATCTTCTGATGATGTAGCTTTGCGTACATGCAGAATGGTATTGCACTCCATGATGAATCACATCATTTTGCTTGACTTGATTGTGATAGGTATAGTAATTTGCATTCTTAAAAGGTTGATTTTGACGCTGCGCGCATTCGGGTAGAGGTACTGCAAAATTTGCAAGCAATTTCGTTTCTTTCATGGATTGATGGAGAATGTTAGTAAGGAGAAACATCAGTCAAATTTGTTGCTGATCAAAATCTCATACTGGTGAAATGGTTGCTAAGTTTGGGATCGGATGCATTGTGCAGGCATTTTAGGCTGTCTGTGTCGTAAAAAGACTTCGCTTTATCATCTGATGATACACTGGGTCCTTTGAGGGATCCTTACTCTTGAGCTAAGAAAGGTTTGCGATTGCTGCAGGTAGAGCTTGCCAAGCGTCTTGTGGCCAGTTCTTTTGCTGACCGTGTGTTTTTCTCAAATTCTGGGACGGAAGCAAATGAAGCAGCCATAAAATTTGCGAGGAAATTTCAGAGACACACGCACCCTGATGAAAAAGAGCCAGCCACAGAGTTCATTTCCTTTACCAACTGTTTCCATGGAAGGACAATGGGAGCTCTCGCCTTGACAAGCAAAGAGCACTACCGAACACCTTTCGAACCTGTCATGCCGGGAGTCACTTTTGTGGAGTATGGAAACATAGAGGCCACAAAAGGGAAAATTAAGCGTGGGAAGACTGCAGCTGTTTTTGTGGAACCAATCCAGGGTGAAGGGGGCATATACAGCGCGACCAGGGAGTTCTTACAATATCTGCGAAGTGCTTGTGATGATGCTGGTGCTCTTTTGGTTTTTGATGAGGTAAAGCCTTTTCCAGTGAATGTTGAGCCCAGAATCTATAATGTCCCGAAGAATATGCTTGTGAAGATGTCTGTTGGCATTTGTTTCGTGTCTTTTGTTCTGCTTTTCAGTGATAAACATGATTCTCAGTTAGACATGTCGTATTTATTATGCTGGTTGCAGCATGAGTTGCTGCAAGAAAAACTGAGAGAACGACATAATTATTGGCTCTCTCTCTCTCTCTCTCTCTCTCTCTCTGGCTGTGCGTTCGGGCTAAGAAGATTGGGAAGAGCATGAAATGAAATCCTGAAGTCTGAAGATTAAGATTATAGAAGAGTGCTTAACTGGAACAATTGTTGATAGCTAATTTTTGTGGGCTTTTTTTTTTCTTCATAATTTGGAGAAGCCATTTGATACAACCTTTGGGCAAGCATGTAGTCCCTTCAATTCTACACTCATTTTTAATTACATATATACGAGTTACTGCTCTGGGATGGCTTTGGATTCACAATGATCATTTCGCTTTTGCTTCTGCAAATGATTTTGATTGTTGATCTGTACTCCTCCGCTAAATCTGATTTCTCAATTACATTATCACAGGGGGAAAGTCTACACTGTTTACCCCTTTTTTCATCGTTCCACTTCAATTGAAGATGATAGACTTTCAGAATTCATGCTTTGCATAACTTTTGAGCTATTTATTCCTTTACCTTATCCTAGAAAGGTGCATTGTTTATCCGCAGATTCAATGCGGTTTGGGTCGCAGTGGTTACCTCTGGGCCTATGAAGCCTATGGTATTTGTCCTGACATAATGACACTTGCTAAGCCTCTTGCCGGTGGGCTTCCCATTGGTGCCGTTCTGGTTACTGAAAAAGTTGCTTCAGCCATGAAATACGGTGATCACGGGAGCACATTTGCTGGTTCACCTCTCGTATGCAAAGCTGCACAAGCTGTCCTAGATAAAATCTCGAAACCTGATTTCTTGGCCAGTGTGGGGAAGAAAGGAGAATATCTCAAGCAAAAGTTAGTGCAGAAACTTGGAGGGAACTCACACGTGAAAGAAGTGCGCGGTCTTGGGCTAATCATTGGGATCGAGCTGGATGTATCTGCCTCGCCACTAGTCGACGCATGTCGAAATTCAGGCCTTTTAGTTCTTACTGCTGGAAAAGGGAACGTTGTGAGGCTTGTACCTCCATTGATTATAACTGAGGAGGAGTTGGACGAGGCAGTTGAGATCTTGTTCAATGCTCTGCCCGCACTCGATGAGAACAGTTCGAATTAGTGGGCCAGTCACTGCAGACTTGAAGAATCTCGCAGAATTATTTGTTCTGTCATTAGGAAAAGCAGAAATTGTGATTGCGCATCTAGAAAAGCTATATATTGTTGACTTGATCAGTGAAGCACGGTGCTCTGAAAATGATGTGGTGAGAAGAATCATTCTAGTGCTTCTCTTTGTCTAAAGACAAATCAATTTTATTCAAATGATCATCCGACTGCTATCTTGCTTGTCTTTCAATAACACGTTCATAAAGATGACAGAAAGCCATGTTAGGACTCAGGAAAATTAAATTTTCTCATTTTGTCCTTAGTTAGTTTCAATTCCTTAGTCTTGACTCTTGAGATTAGCCAATACCTTCATTAGGTGTTTTGACCCTCGGTGTTGTTATGCGATACCAAGAACTCATTTGCACAAAGGAGTGTTCTTTATTGGATTTCTTTGCATTTGGAAAGGGAACATAATAATGGGATCACATGATTGTGGTTGCATTTGGTTTGATGTTTCCAGACATGAGACTGCACTAAATGATATCCTCGTAGCCTTTGAAAGGCAAAAGACATTGTGGGAAAAAAGAGAATGCTAAAAGGGAGCGTGGGTCTGTGACATTCCTATGCCACTGCTTCTCCTGTCTCTACGCAAATGTTCGTGAATTCAATTTATGGAAGAACCATAAAAAAGGGTCTTTTGTCCGACAAAGAAGCGAACTTGCTTTGGCCAAAAGAGAAGAAGTAGCCCGATGTTTATGATAACTTCATCATCAACTTTCTCCTAAAAAAGAGACACCTTTACATTCCCGCTTTCTTGTAGAACCAAACGATTGAAAGTAGAATCGGACCTTTTCGAACATGATGTCCATAATCCCGAAAATATGATGTCTTCCGTGTTTCTTTTTGGCAACGTATGCGATTTGTGTCCGAAGTCGGGGACTTGGCATCGACACAAGTTGGAAAAAAATGATTCTTTTATGCAACCCCACCAATGATTTGGCTCCGAACCTCGCAAATTACGCTGTGTCATCATCATCATCCTCATATTCCAAGTCCCATAACCTAAAAATCACAGCCACACTCCCCGCATCTTCTCCCCCTCCCTTCCCTCCCACGAACGTCATCAGATTCCTCCTCCATTCACGCGGATTTCCTGATCGGCTCCGACGAATCCGATCCGATCCCTTCCTCCGACGACTGCTGTCGTTTGCGCCTCCGGATTCCGCGATCTCTCGAGACCTGTGCGATCCGGCGAGGTAAGTCCGGAAGGGCCGTATGGCGTCGTCGGGGACGTTGAGCTTGATCGAGCGAGCCCACCAGATGTATCGCGACGGGCGGTACGAGGTGGCCCTCGGCTTCTACACGGAGGCCCTCGCCATGGCCAAGACGAAGCCCCAGAGGATCGCTCTGCACAGCAACAGAGCCGCTTGTTATCTCAAGCTGCACGATTTCAAGAAGGTCCGCGTCCTCGTCTCCTCTCCCTTCTGCCTTCCTTCGTTTTCCCTCCGTCCTGATCGAATCATCTCTGCCAGCACAGAAAGTTGTTCCCGTTGTTGTTTGTGTGGATATATATAAGCTGAGCGGCGAATGGGATCTGCTATTTCGTGTTTTGAGTGCTGCATGAATTGTGCGAGTGAATACAATCGCGCTGATTTGTGATGGAAGGTTGCTGGTGATTCCAAACTGTCTTGATATTGACTATTGATTCCAAACGAGCCCCAGTGCACTCATGGTGATTCCTGATCAGCATTAGGATTTAGGATTATGACCTCTCTTGTGATTCACTTCTGAGGATGTAGAGTTCCGAAAGCGTGAGTGATTCCGGGAAGACGGATACTGTTGTGTGGAAACCCAGTTGATACCGTAGTCAGTTACGTATTTTGACTCCCGGGAATGTTTCATATCAGGATGGATCATCAATTCTGGTTCTTTCGAACAAATATTGTAAACAGCTCTCCTTGAATGAGCTTGTTGTGCTTCTCTCGCCATCTGAAATGCTCTAGTCTAGTACGAATATCGACAATCTGGACCCTTCTGAGATTGAGAATACGTGTCTACTCAAGTGCTTACATAGGTACTAACAAAACAACCAGTCACTTGCATATTTGAAAAAATTAACACGACCTCTTGAAAATGACAATCATATCTGGTTCACCCAGCTCCAGGTTTTTCAGAATTTCGCATTTGACAATGTGATCCATGATATTTGGTTTTTATTCAATGTTACTATTGCTAATAATATGATTGGAGATATTTGGGTTTTTATAGCTATCTGGAGCTGGTGCTGAAAATCTCAGTGATGATAAAGGATATTTTTGTCCCATAGTATACGTGATCTTGTTTTTTCTGCAACTAATGAAGGAGAAACAAGACCATGATACTGGGTTCTGTGTATATACACTTACTTGGTTCTTCTTAGCTGGTCGATGTACTACAAGCAGCATGGCTGCAAAGCTTTGATTTTAGAATGTTGTTTCATATTGTCTCGATTCTTTCCTGCTGTCACTTACATGGATACTGTTGGCTTTCTCTTTCGTCTTTTGGCTTTTCGGAATAGTTGACATTAGTTTCATTTTTAGGCGGCTGAAGAGTGTACTTCTGTGCTTGAGCTTGATCACAAACATACAGGAGCACTGATGCTACGGGCGCAGACCCTGGTTACCCTGAAGGAGTATAACTCGGCGCTCTTTGATGTGAACAGACTCATTGAGTTGGATCCTTCATCGGAGGTGTACAGGAACCTTGAATCTCGTTTGAGGACCCAACTGGTAAACATATACTTTCTGTTTCTTGCTCTCGGTAGTGTTAGTGTTTTTATTTGTTTGGAGTTGTCGGGATTGACGCAGTGTCTAGATAGGGCGATAATCCATTAGGTAAGCACAATTCCACGCTTTTTTCCCTCTGTGGAGGATGCGAAAGCCTAGGTTTGCACAGTTATCTCTATTTGTCATCAGTGAAGATCCAACTGTTTGCTTGCAACTTTGAGTATACATATCATGTGAGCCATTTCTTTTATCCTGCTAGTCGCTGTCAGTTTAATGTCGTCTGCCTTTTGTCTCTGAAAAATGTTTTCTACCTCCTGTTTTAAGGAAAGTCATTGGCTCCAATACCTGAGTCTGAGGCAGAGCTAGAAGAAGATGAAGAAGGAGGAGGGAATGAATCTAATATCAAAGGAGATGGAGCAGAAATATGTCAAGATGTAGGACTTAATGCAGCTGGCACAGCTCAAGGAACAGATCAGGATAAAGAGTTTGACATGACAAATCTTGCTCAGTCTGTCTCTAGTGAAGTACAGCCTGAGAAGGAATCATATGAACAAAGGGATGATGGGAAGGCTGATCGCATCGAGACTATTCCCACCACAGAAGTCAACGTCCCTAATGCCCAAGGCACTAAGGATGATTCTAAAGGATGGCAAGCGATCCCTAAACCAAAGGGGCACTCAACGCTGGACTATGCTCGTTGGGACAGAGTTGAAGATAATTCTAGTGAAGATGATGACGACGACGACGACAATGACGAGTGTCAGTATCGCTTCCGTGTTAGAACAGTCGGTGTCCGTCCAGTGAAATAATTTCCCGTTTACTCGAGACATATCTGATCCCTACATTTTTCGTGTGAAAAAGGTTATTAAGTCAAAGCTGTGCAGATCAGGTGACTTCGTTCAAAAAAATAGAGCTTTTCCCGATTTCAGTCCCTGTGAGTGATGTGCACAATAAACATGATGTTTCCCATGGTGTACAAAATGGAGATAGATTCTTTTGCACTGGATTCTCAGATCTGTTTTAATGGTCTTAGGCAGTACAGCTCTTGTACAGGAAATAAGGGGGGGTTATTGTGGTGTGATTGAGATGCTGCACGGTGTTGACTTTGAACTTCTTTATTCATTTGATCAAAAGCTCCTGAAGTACTTCTTTTGTCATGTAATTAAGTGCCTATTCATACAAAGTATAGCAACTTTCTAGTTCAGATTCTTGGCAACGCAGAAAGCGGAACAACCTCACTTTTGGGGTTTTGACTGTTGGATAGGCTCTTCTTCGGCCAAAGAAGATAAGGATCATATTCTGATGCATTGGAAGATAGGAAGGACTATTGATCAACTTGAACTAATGAATATAATGTGTCTCAATTCCATTGATTGTATAGCGATGCAATTTAAGTGTTGCTCCGCAACTGGGAATCTTAAATTTTGCATCAATTCAGTTGCGCGGCATGCATTCGATTGTTCATGTTGCCCTTGTCAATCGAAAGAAAATGTTTATATACGATCATCCTCACTTTTCACCATGGCACATCTCATTCATTTTGTCGGGGCCAACTCTTTTCGTTCTTCCAATAATCCGAGGTATTCAAACTCGGTCCAATTCTCACGTTCGTTAAAGGGAGGCAACCGAGGCATCAATAGAAGCCTCTTTACTTGGCAAATAGCAGCTCTGGTACCATTAGACTCCAATTCTAAAACGATGCAAGGGACCCCCTGCCCTTTCCTTTGCTTTCTGGTCACTAGACCAAAGTCAGGAAATCTCCAGCTTGTTTCAAGTAACCCATGTCTTTTTTAAGCTACTTTCATCTTCAAGTCTTAGGCTACCGAAATGTAAGTTTTGTTCTCCACCACATACGAATAAAGCTAAAATATCAAGATTTGCACGCTAAAACAGTTTTACTAAAATTATGCGACGAATTTCTTTTGTCGGGGTGATTAGTGGGTCTACTAATGCAAACAACCGCTTACCGTTTATCATTACATCTAAACAAATCCATTTTACTAGTCAAGTCTCGGCATTTTCCGGCGATCGAGCGAAAAAGAAATCCCATAAATTTTCGAAGAACAAAAATGTCAAAATATCAGGGCCTGCCCGTCTCTTTCCCTGAAAAGACATCCCATTTTGGAGGGAAAAATCCGCAACTTTCAAAACGCAGAAAAGGACAGGACAGGGGGACATCCAAACCCACCCGCCTTTACATGACGCCATTCTATTTCTCACCAAACCCTAACCCCCCCTCCCCTCCGCTCCCTTCTTTCTCTCTCATCGATTCCTCCGAAGTCAGTCCGTCTCCTTCATCCTCTCCGCAACCTCCGACACCGAGCAACGCCATCGACGCCCTTCACGTCTCCTCTTCGCCAATCGCAATCGCGTTCCTGGTTTCGCGTTGGTCGTGGAGAGGGGTGGGGCGTGGGAATCGGAATCGGGGAAATGTCGCAGAGCGGCTTCGGCAATGGCGGCCCCGACTTTGAGCTCGCGGAGGAGATACTGGCGGTGATGCCCACCGACCCTTACGACCAGCTCGATCTGGCCCGCAAGATCACCTCCATGGCCATCGCCTCCCGCGTCTCCAAGCTCGAGTCCGACGTCGCCCGCTCCAAGCAGAAGCTCCACGACAAGGACCGCATCATCTTCGACCTCGAGGAGAAGGTCCTCCACCTCGATCGCTCCTACCAGGAGGCCGATTCCCGCCTCAAGATCGTCCTTGATGAGAATGTAGGTTGGGGTTCCTTTGTTTTTCTTCTTTTCTTTTCTTTTCTTTTCCAGTTTCATTTGCCCCCTTTTCTACCGATGGAAAGAACGATTGTTGCTCCAGCTTCTTCTCCTTCTTCTTCTTTTCCCCGTTTCGTTGATGTCGAGTTTACGTGCTCAAGCTTGTTCGGAATTGACAAATTGGATTGTCGGGAACTTAATTGTGTCGGAGAATTATGAAGTCATCTATTTAGGGGTACCGCTGAGTTATACGGTTTGTGTGCGTGCGAGATTGTATGAAAAGCTTTCGCCTGCTGTAAAAATTGTGGCTCTTTGATATCCCGTTGAAGCAATTGGAGCTTACGCTTTTGTTTGTCTTGTCTGTTGCTGAAGATGAGGCTCTCCAAAGATCGGGATTCCTTGTCTGTGACTGTCAAGAAGCTCAGTCGGGATCTGGCAAAGGTAATATCGCTTTTTACTTCCGACTGAGCTCCAAAGTTAATGCCTTTCAGCTTGTTTCCGATTAAAGGCTTGGAGAAGATTAATCTGTTTTGGGTGCGTTTGTTTGGCGGACAATCGATGGTTTAGCGCATTGCTTACGAAAATGAATTGACGAATACTATCATCATTGTTACCGAAAATATTTAGGCATAAGTTGTTGATGATAGTAAAAATGTTTTCTCTTGACTAATTTTTGTAAGTGATAGAAGCGATGATTTTTTAGGATGAGTTTCCCAAATCGTTGAATTTTTGGAGAATCAAACGTGCCAGTTTCCCTGGTATATGTTTTTTCCAGCTAGAAATGCAGTCATCGAGTAGTATTATTGTTTTCACAGTAAAGTCAGTCTGTGCAGCCATTTACACTATACTCAATGTCTGTCATGGATATTCCTTAAGTTGAATTATCTTCGCTGTTCTCGATGAGTTTACCCCTTGCCATCAGGCATGTTCTGTTTCTTAATTGCTGCTGCTAACAATCAAAAGTGCCGAAACCTGCCCGTTATGTGTGTTTCTATTATCACAATTTTTTTTATATTGATGTACATATCCAATTGACAGCTAGAAACTTTTAAAAGACAACTGATGCAGTCCCTGAGCGACGACAATGCATCGGTAAGATTCCGATATTCAGCTTCCATCTATATTGTCCGTGGTTTTCATCACTTTTTTTCTGGTGTGAAATCTTTTGTGCTTGTGATTTTCTTCTCTTACAACTTCAATTTTATTGATGGAGATTTAACTTTTTACAGCCTACGGAAACCGTTGATATTGGGACCTGTGATCAGTCAAATACAAACTCCTATCCTTCCAAGGGTATGAGAAACAGGCTTTGAGGAAGCTTGTCATTGTATAAATGAAAGGCTGTTCATGTTCATCAAAGTTTTGTCCATCGATTATCATGACCAAATTCTTTTGTTTTCCTGCATTTACCCACTATTTTGGAATTGACTCACGGTACCTGACTTGTAGATGTAGATGCAAATGGCTACAGTGGCTCTGCTAACATTGGCAACAACGTGGATGAAGGTATATAATCAACTATTGCATGAAAGAACAATCTGACTATTTCAAGGCTTAAAGTACTAGTAGATAATTAGGGAAGCACTTTCATTTAAGCATTCTCCAACTGTTTCTGTTTTTCTATAGTTTAGTCATTTGTTTCTTTTTGATAGATATCATGTGCTTAACTTTGTCCCAGGCATACATCTTAATGAATGACCAAGGACTTCAAGGCATTATAAGCCATTTGTTAAATTTGACTAACATTATGGCAAATAGAATTCATTGCTACATGAGTTCGTTAAATCTGAGTACTTCAAATACTTGGTCAGGAACATTGATTTTAATATGGCTCTGTAGCTGCATATGTTGGATCTTGTTTGGGGTGTTTAATACTGTTTACTTTGTGATTTTAGTTCTAAAGTTGAATGTAAATTTAAACTTTTTGGAACTCTGCTTTGTAGCTTACACTCTAGAAATATCAAAGGCATAGGTGAAGCATGTAATAATTCTGCTCTGAACACTTAAAAGTGTAATTCTTCTTCTGTATTTATATTTCTCTATTGAAGCTAAAAGCACAGGCTGAATCTCTGCTACGGTTTATTTTTCTTCTGGTTTCTGCATATATATTTTTTTATTGGTTGGCTTTTTGATGGCAAGCAACCAATTGCATTAGAAGGTATAAGCCAAAGACATCAGGTGGAGGTGGCAGGCATGTAATTTGCTTGAATTGTGATGACAATTAGGAAATGAGCCGAAAACTATGAGCTGGGAGGCAAAACCAAGGGGCTAAAATGCAACCAAATCGCCACTTTCAAAATCGGTCCTCAATCATTTGAAAATATCAATCAGAACAACGTGGGTTCCCCTACTATTTTACATACTGTTTAGAGTTCAATCAGTGGGTGGGGTGGTGTACTCTAGGTGCACAAATTTAAGGTGGTGGATATCAAAGCATGCTCAGCATATAATTGCGGTGTGCATGCTCTTTTTTTTACATGTTCTTTCTTCTTTTTGAGATGTCTTAACTTTGTTTGAGATAGACTGGAATTTTCTAAATGAAGTGTCAATTGAATGCGGTTGGCATAAGGAAGATTGATATCATGCCATGTTATCCACCTCGACTTTATTAAAGTAGAAAAAAACATTTTTAAGAAGTTCTTTGATTTCTTCACAGCTTCATGGCATGCTACACAAAGATTTTCAATAACTCCATATATCACACCGAAACTTACTCCAACCGGGACTCCAAAAATTATTTCTAAAAGTGGGTCTCCTAGAGGATATTCTGCCGCTGGATCACCCCAGAAAACTTCGGGTGCAACAACTCCTACAAAAACCCAGTATGCACTCTCTATGTGGTACCCATCAAGTCAGCAGTCATCAGCTGCAAACTCGCCTCCTCGTGGACGTTCTTTGCCAGGTTCGTAACGAAGAGTGATTGGTATTCCATTTTAAAACTGTTTGTTTTCATAAATTTGAACTTTAGATCTGCTTGTTGACCGTGTTTGTGTTTTTATTGAGCCACATTCTCTTTCCAATACTTTGATGGTGTTTTGTTTCTTGTATAAGCCAACGCCAGTGTAGATTATGCTAGCTATAGAATATCGTGTTCCTTTGATGGACAACTGAGCGCACCTTCCTTTCTTTTTTCCTATAAAATTTACAGTAGGCCGCACTCCTCGAATTGATGGAAAAGAATTTTTTCGTCAAGCCAGGTACATTTGCACCACCTCCATTGCAATTTTGATTTGAGTGAGAGACCTATAGTATTGGGACATTTCTGATGAGGCTATGCTCTGTTCGGTATTGGGTTAATGCAGGACTCGTCTATCATATGAGCAATTCAGTGCTTTTTTGGCAAACATTAAGGAGCTTAATGCTCAAAAGCAAACTCGAGAGGTAACGTTCTTAGAGAAAACATTCTCTTTAATCATTGAAATTGGCTTGCATGCTTTTGGATTGTTATGAGCTGATGTGGTTTATACTCATCATTCCAGGAAACTTTGAGGAAAGCAGAGGAAATATTTGGGACTGACAACAAAGATCTCTATTTATCGTTCCAGGGATTGCTTAACCGTAATGTTAACTAGGTGATGAGAAAATCTCTACTGGACATAATAAAAGGTACTTTTGCTTCTCTAACTAACTGCAACCAAATTCACTCCAGCCCTGTCAAATTTAGTCTTTTACATGTGTGGTGGACTAGCCCTGTCAAATTATATACACGATAGCACTCTGCGAAGCATATAAAATCTTCCTTAGCATTGCTGCCTGTGTCTTTCCTAATTCCCCTGGGTGCTGTTGCCCCATCTTTTCAGCAAGTTTTTGACCTGACCTAATATGAGGTGATTTTTCTGTTACAAAAAATTCCGTCTGTCCATACAGTGATTTGGTGTTGGATTTTATTTTAGCATAAGCTGCTTTTGGTGTGTAATCCATCTTTTTCCAAAGTTTGTTGATGGGAACAATTGAATTATCACTTCCCCAAAGGTTATCTTTTCTTACAAAAGATAGTCGGTTTCATGATTCTTTTTTGCCATCCCATAACAAAAAGTTAACACATCTCTGTTTGGAGTTCAATGAATGCCGTTTACATTATATATTTTTTCTCCGCAGGAGCTGATTTATATCAATCATTTTACTGTGGATCGCTCATCACCAACTGTTGCTTGTATTCACTGGACTGTACTGTCTGCAAGTCACTATTATTTCAAGGATGGTTAGTCAAGCTAGAGGAAGGCCAATTTTGGTTCACTGCTTTCCATAGTTTGCTGTTGTCTGTGTACATCATAGTTTGCTTGTGCAATGCCATCTCAGGCAGTAAATTTGTAGAGTGTGCAATGTATGGAGGGAGATTTTCAGCGAGTCACGTTGCAAAAGGTGCCCCTCAAACGATGAGTTTATTTATATTATATGATGACAAGTTAACTTTGAAAAAAGAAGTATTCATGGAAAGCATTTCTTCGAGGGTTTTTTTTAAAACTAAATATAATGGAGTTAAATGCTCTTGCATAATTGATTACAACATCATTTGCATCTTATGGATTTCAGTTGCTGAACAAAATGCAGCGACGATATTGAGGTACATCAAAGCTGGAAAGTTATCATATATACTCATAATCAGTAGATTCACTCTGCCAATGGGCATGAACGTTTGTGCCATGAATCATTTGTGAGGAATGAATATGGATGCTTCTTTCTTGAGCCAGCAATAGGGTGGAATGCTTGACTGCTTGTCCCTTAGGCCCCGGGATAAACAAATAGTGCTGGCTATTGGTGAGTGAATTGCTATCAAATATGACAGATTAACTGAATGTTATCTTTCCGACCACAAAAAAAAAAACCTGAATATTTCTTAGCTCCTTGAAATTTAGCTAGATCATCTTAGGATAGAGCTTGCCGTTGCTAAATTTCACCATCGTACGAGTGTATATAGGTGGGGTGGTGTATGACTCTGGTTGGCAATGTGGGAAGCAATCTAACTCCCTTTTCTACGTGGCGGCTTTTTCGCCAATTAATCTTGATATTTTTCACGATGGAACTTGATTCAGGTTCCCACACCAATAATTGCCGCCACGTCTACCATAATCAAGTGCACGAGCGACCAAGAGTATTACATGGCACCGACCAACTTATTCGAATGGTAAAGTTGTAAGCAAAGTTATGAGATGATTTACAGCTCATTGCTACATTGATATGAAGGTGATCGAGTATACTTATTGGCGAATTTTGGTAGTCCAATACCCATGAGGTAAGAACTGGCTAAGAAGACCATTCTAAGTAGCCACGCTGAAGTCAGATTGAAAGCAAATGCACTTTTGCCTGCATTGTTGTTGTGATACACCTCGGAAAACTTCCAGTAAAGCACGGAGTTTGAGTGCATTCTCATTCACATTTGAAAGGATCCAATTGTAAGCGCATTCTCTCCAATTTGAAAAGATGAAGCAGCCTCCAAATGCACTTCCCCCATTGAATACCCGAGATCAATTCTTATCATGGAAACAAGAAATCATTATATAGCTATAAGCCCCAATCACAGTACATATCATCCCAAAAAATTCCCCCGGAACAACCAAATAAATCACTTGGAACAATAATTCCTAGTCTTAGCTGGGGCTTCAAGGCCATAGAAGCCTCAGAAAATCCTTTTCTGCTTTTTGTTGCATCAAACTTCATGTCGCAATCGCGCGGGTCTGGGGCCAAAAAAAAATGAGAAAACCCACCGTTTAATTGTTATCCATCAATTCAGCATCTAATCTTGAGTTCTCCTTCTGGAAAAATTCAAATTCCTGGATGAGCTTAGCCAGCTTTGCAGCATTGTCTTCCTGGATATGAAGTGGGACCTTCTGTTCATAGCCAGATACATTCATGGTCTTGTTAAGTTTCTCTTGTTGCCTGTATAAGTAGACAAGTCACACCAAGTTATTAGATCCAAGCCATGTGATGAAAGCCATGTCTTCAAGGTTCGATAAAATTCTAGAGAACCAAGGTAATAAAATGTTCTTAAGTGAAAATCTGCCAATAGTTGCTCCAGTTCACAAGAAAAATACAAATTGACATGCATCACCATAACAATCAATGACATCAGGTGGATAGACAAGGTCAAGGACAAGAGAAACACCATGGGACTTCCCCTAATAATGATACTAACAGAAATAACAGGGGAGAAGGATATACCAGCTCCCATAGGACACAACAAGATTCTATAAATGAACACTTCTTGTCTAACTAATAGGTTCCATTGAGGCACAAAGGAAAATGTCCATTAGTTCTGACAAGTTATCGGTAGACAAGGTGATGTATGCTAACACTTCTGAGCCGCTAAAAGTAACTTTTCAAGCAAGTGCTGTTTAGATTCAAGTATGCACATGTGCACACTACACACATTCAAACGCACATGCGCGCACAAAGAGATAGATATGGATGCCTCTATTTTCAGGGGACTCACTTTTGAATCTCTTCCATCTTATTCTTGATCTTTTCACGTTCTGCCTCCGCATTGAGATTTCCTTGAACCTTAAGATACACTTTGAGATTTTCATTAACATTCTCAAAAGCACATCTTGCTGGAGCAACATCTCTATCACTCAGCAAAACCTGTAAATTAACAGCGAAGTCATCACTTGAACCGACAAGAAGCATTTTATGTATTAACGACTAATATGGAAGCATTTTGACCTAAAAGATTGAGCAGCGAAACCCTGGCAAGCTTGGAATGGAAGGACTAAAAGTATTATCGAGGTACAGATCTTCATCATATTGACTAGATTTTTATCCCCATTGGGCAGCTAAACAAACATTTAAGAACTATAAAGATAAGTGGCAAGTCATCCTTCGGACACCAAAAGAGAAAGACTGCCAACTTATTTTTTTGACAACAAACTAAGCTTAAGATGAAATGGTGAACCAAATTTAGAAGGTAATGAGCACACATAAGTTGCAAATGCAAACACAGCGTACCTCTAATGATGATAAAGTAGCAAGAGTTACAATCTCCAATTCATGGCTTTTAATGATGCCTGCAACTTCCTCATTTTGGCAATATGCATAAGCAGGTAACCTGAGGAAAAAGGTAATCGACAAAGAAAACAATAAAACATACAAATCATTAAGTGCAAACTCAGTTGCTCTGATTTTGAGATCTTTTTACCCCACAGACCTGGACTATCATAACATAGGTACCTAAGAAAATACACGAGAGAATTGAGAAAGCTAAACGACCCAGCAGATTAGATAATCAATTATGGGAAATCTCACTTTTGGATCCTGACTGGGAATTTATCTAAACACTTAATACTGATCAGGAAAGTCCCCCAGGTTAACGGCTAGGTATGTGTCCAATTCGCCTGATAGATCCTTTTGACTACTCTAGAATTTACATCACCACATGCTCATCTAAGCACACGTTAGTGGAATAAAGTTGCTTTGATGATGGGATTCCCCAATGTTGTGGTGCATGGCAAGAAAGCACCGCAAACTTCAAGCAGCACCTTAAACAGTTATAAGATACCCAGGAAGGAAGCATGTTATCTTAATTCTCCAGGGGAGAGAAGATGCAGGAAAACAAAACAAAGACCGCAAATCCGAAGCTGGACAAATAAATCAACAAACTTAGTGGACCTTTACTATTAGGATTGACAAGTATGGCATCAGCACTGGCAAATGATTGATGGAAGTAGGGAATAGCAAATACTAGGGAAACAAAATGGTGAAAAGGTGGACCCATACCTTTCATTTTTGTGCTTCGCAAGCACCTCTGACCTTAGCGACCGAAGAGATTTTACCGTGGACTCAACAAGATCCATCTCAAGCTCCGCCCTTTCATTTGTCCAGTACTGCAACAAAAAAGCAAATCACAGTGATAAGGACATAAATCCACCCATTGAATTTAAACCAAATCCTTAGATTCATAGATTTATGATAAAATTACAAATGTGGTTAGTCCAAGTTGTAATATATAATGGCATATAAAAGTCATACTGTCACAAACGAACTTTCATTAGATTATCAACCTAGATTTACCTCCACATAGGATGGGTAATCGCATATCATTATTGATTCTTTTCTCTGATTGCCCAGTGATGAAGGCAGCCGCTGCCACAGTTCTTCAGTAACAAAAGGCATGAAAGGATGAAGCAGCCGTAACCCAGTTTCCAAGCACAGCCACAAAGCTTCTCGTGAAGAATTCCTCTCAGACGAAAAGGTTGGGTCCTCACCAGTAAAGTAAGGCTTGATTGCTTCAATAAAAACATCACAAAACTGATACTGCCACCATGAGTACACTGCAGTGGCTGCATCTGAAAATTCATACGAATCTAGTGACAATACGGTTTTCGATATAGCCTTGTTCATCACAGATATTATCCATTTGCAGCTGAATGGCATTGTTTCTGGATGTACTTCCACGGGAGGAACATAATCATCTCCAAGTTTGCTCATAGCAAATCGAACGGCATTCCATAATTTGTTGCACCATTGACGATAGCCAACAACTCTTTGGATATCCAGATTTATTTTATCAGACTAGAAAAGGAGATAAGAAAAAATTGTTAACACAGAAATAAAATGGAAATTTTACTGAAATTGCAACTTAAAAGTTGTAGAATGACACTAAGTCCCATAAACAGTAAGGACTATATCATGGTCAAATAGGAGGGCAAAAAGCATAAACCTGAGCTGTGTAAGAGACAAGCGCAAATCGGAGAGCATCTGCACCACATTCAGCAATACCACTGGGGAAGTCTTTGACCTGTCCTGCTTTTGCAACAGCCAATTCATTAGGGTCCAAATTGCCCTCCTCCAATCTCTTATGAAGACCTTCAAGGCTTACGCCATTAATTACTTCGAGTGGATCAATGACATTTCCTAAAGACTTCGACATCTTTCGTCCGTGTGCATCACGAATCATGGGATGCAGATAAACCTGCAAAGACAAATCACAGATCCAGCCACATTTATGGCAGAAAAGAATTCTATGAGCACAGACAAAAACTCTCTTCATTTCCCAAGCTGTGGCAGCTAATAAAAATTTTAATCACATAGCAATCAGACTGAGTGTTTACTCTTGACTGTACCAACTGGAACTATTTAGATGCAGAAAATGGGCATTCAACAATTTAGTAGCAAAAGCAAGAGTCACATTGACATTTGACAGAAAAATCCATCTATGCAACATATCAATATGAAGACAAATTTTCTGAGTATATATAGAAATAAAGAAGCAAGCTTGTTCCTTACCAAAAAAAAAAAAAAAGAAACAAGCTTGTTGCTTTCAAGCATTAATACTATATATTGATATCACTTGCAATGTTCAAGTTATTCCAGATCCTTAGGGGAAGTTATTGTGTTACCAATACAGTTTTAGGCAAGTCTCAACCAATAACTCAAAAGCATATTCCCAAAGAATCAAACTAAACGTCAATCGACAGACACATCGCATTTCTACCGGGTTTAGAGAGGAGTTCATTCCAGGCATTTTCCTGGAAAGAAATCTCCTGCAGAGTCGGTGCTTGCAAGCTGAGCTATTGGCCAATAAAAGAGCAATTATCATGAAATTAGCACCATATCTTCATTTGATCATGGTTAGTCATATGTGCTGGAAGAGGATCTTACTCACCTTCCTAAAAGGTACATCTCCTCCCAGTTTAATTCCCAACATCACCATTCGGGCAACCCAGAAAAAGAGAATATCGTGACCAGTCTCAAGGACAGAAGTAGGATAAAATGCCTTCAAATCTTCTGTATCATCTGGCCATCCAAGAACAGATAGTGGAAAAAGGCCAGATGAAAACCAGGTGTCAAGCACGTCAGGATCTTGGCACAAACTAAATTTCCTCCCTGCATACTTCTTGCTGGCTTCCTTGCCAGCTTCACTCTCATCTTTAGCAACTATCCAGTGATCATTATAAACACCAAGTTCCTTCAGTTCATCGTCTTCCAACGTGACATACCATGCTGGGATCCGGTGACCCCACCATAGCTGCCTCGAAATGCACCAATCGCGTATATTCTCAAGCCATCTGCGATGTTGAAACATTTCTTTAGTTCAAAAACACTGACTATAACTTCATAAAAATGCTTACAGAAGCAATTGAAATGCATTAAAACACATTGACATCAGACACTTGATAACCACACTGTCCAAAAAATTAGGAACCAGATTTTACCCAATAAAATAGCCCGCATCTATACAAATTGATGGGAGCCAATCAAAGGGAAAGATTACCAGAGGAAACATTGTTTCATGATTAGCCCATCACAACAGCAAGCACATCAGAGTAAAATAGTGGGTGGAAAAATAAACAGAAGCACTTCACAGTAGTGGTGGCCACGGTTCGGAACCGGCCGGTTCCGGTTCGGAACCGGCGGTTCCGGTTCGTGGCCACACATGAACCGGAACCGGAACCGCCCCTAGCGGTTCCGGTTCCGGTTCCGAACCGGCCGGTTCCGGTTCCGATTCGGAATTTAAAATTTTTAAAAATAAATTATAAAATAAAAAATAAAATAATTATAAAAATATGAAATAATGAATTATTCAATATAAATTATAATCAAAATGAAAATTATAGGGGTGATCGGTTCCCGATCGGAACCGGGAACCGAACCGGTAAAACCGGTCTTTTAATTTTAGAACTAAGAACCGAACCGGCAAACCATAGAACTGAGAACCGGACCATTGGTCCGGTCCGATTCTAGGCGGTCCAATGAAACCCTTTGCTCCTAATTAGCAAAGGATCGTAGCCACAAAAGGCATACAACTTCACATTTTCATGGCTTGGCTTGGATTTTATAAACAACTCCTTTGATGGTCTCTTCATTCCCATTCGATGTGGGACTCTTGGCATTTGCATGAAGACAGCCAAAAGGCATTCAAGGCAAACTGAGAGTCCCACATCGAATGGGAATGAAGAGACCATCAAAGGGGTTGTTTATAAAACTCAAGCCAAGCCTTGCAATTAGAGTTCAATACACCCAAGCCAAGCATTGCAATTGAAAATCAATGCACTTACAATGCATGGCAATTAGAGTTTAATTTGTTTTATAAAAAAAATTTAAATAATGAAATTTTTTTTAAAAAAATTTCATTATTATTATTTTTTTTATAAAATTTTTATTTATTTTTTATTTAGTAGAACCGGCCCGGAACCGGCGGTTCCGGGCCGGTTCAAATTTTTCGGGAACCGGAACCGGGCCCGTATGCCACGGGCCGGTTCCGGTTCCGAACCGCGGGCCCGGTCAACGGTTCTGGGCCCGGGTTTGACCGGTCCGGTTCCGAGCCAAACCGGCCCGTGGCCACCACTACTTCACAGACATGGTTCCCGATTTTGTAGAGGAGATGACAGCACCTTTTCCATTCGGCAGCATACTGTTTAGGTATTATTTCAAGCTTTCTATCTTCAGCGTCCATCGCCACATCAAGAGCTTGCTTCGCCATGCCATTACAATCGACATACCACTGGGGCTTTATTAATGGCTCCACAACATCATTGCTCCTTGAACAAAGACCAAGCCTCATCTCATTGTTTTTAGAACCTCTATATAGTCCCTAAAGGCATGCAAATAAAATAGCTCAACAACTGGACATGCCAGAGAGAATAAGAAGGGATATGTACAAGAGTATAAGCTAAGTATCCACATCAATAAAGCAGAGAAAAAGTAAAAAGATCCAGAGTTTGGTAGAAGTAGTTGTCTTATATGATAAAGTGCATTCATTATACCCCAACATCAATAGGATAATGAGAATGTGAGTACAACCTAAATAGCCAGGGCATTCTCCAAGCAAATTGAAAGCTGACTGTAGTGATGGAGGACAATGGCAACAGCCTTAGAAGACTTACAAAAGGCGCACCAAATGAAGTGTGCTGTTTATTCTCTTTGATTAATCAGGATTCTTCTTACGTCATTGGAGTCTATTAGGATCTTAAAAAGTTTCCTTCCCCTAGTTGGAATAGGATTTGATGTTTCCTATTCCTAGTTGGTAGTGGATATGTGATTCCTAGTTTTGATATATCAGGTTTCCTATTTGGACTTAAAATAGTACTTTGAGTGTCTACATATGTGGTTGTAATTCTTTCTTTTGAATAGAGTTGATTATTTGAATTTGGCAATTCTTTGCTTTGGGATCATGTGATGCAATTCTCCTCTTAATGTGATGTACCTAGGTGTGACGCTTCGGAAGCTTTGGGGGTAAGCCTAAAGATATATTCTTTGTTGGGACTAATTGTCCTACATCATGTAGTCAACCATATCATCCACTAAAAGAGGTTAGAGATGTAGTGCCTGTCGAATAACATGTCAGTTGTTGAAGCTTCTGTCAAGTTAGGAGATTGTCAATCTCTTCAATATGAGGATGCACTCTTTCAGCGTGCAGCCCTAAGCCACAGTTAAACTTCTGAACAGAACTACATAAGAACAGCTGAGGTAAAACTAATCAGCATCAAGAAGGTGACACATGTTTTCTAGAAGAAGCCCAGTAGGCATCTACCTCATTACACCCATTTTAATATAGGAGTTTCAGCTGGGCAAGACATCTCCAAGTGGGGTTTGAGGGCATGGTAATGCAAGAAGGATGTTGTCTGACGATGGGTCCAGGAGTTCAATAAAATGATGCAAAAAACAGGTCCGTTCTAATACATTGTGTGGGTTTGATTAAACTGCCCATCATCTAGTACATACCCCATTCTTGTGTAGGGGGAGGAGCTATGATGGACTTTGACTCATGTGACTTTCAATGTTAGTTGAGTTCTGGAGGACTTATGATAGAAAAACTAATGCCGCTAGTCTATATAAGCTACAGATGCATGCGTACTAAGGGAAGCAGATTTATAATGGATTCCTCCCTCTACAAACTTTGGCAACTGACAAATGCATAATACTGTTAATTCCATTCAGTTTGTTCAGAAAAACTAGGTTTCAGACCCAGAAATGTTGATATCAAGGATACCTGACTCTTTGTTGGCTTCAAAGATTCAATTAAATTTGCCTCTTCTGAAACTATTATGGAGGAATTAACCACATCCAACAAGTGACAAGAAGTTGAACAAATCGTGGAAGTCAAAATAAACTAAGATTCACAACAACATCGAAAGTCACATAGACCAGGAGAACCTACAAAATAACTGGAAACGTCTATTGTGCATTGCATATAATTGTACCTTTTGCTGCAGTGCCTCAGTAATAGCTTGACGGGCCTTAAAACGTGGCATCCCAACAAACTCCGAACCGCCATTACTATTTATCTTCCCATCATCAGTAAAAATGCTGATAAATTCAAGACTATGACGCTTTCCAACCTCAAAATCATTTGGATCGTGTGCTGGAGTGATCTGAAAAGGATGGAACAGGGTATAAAAGCTAAAATAGGAAAAGACAAATAAGGCTTACAATTGCAATCGGTTAAAATTTGTACCTTAACAGCACCAGTACCAAAACTTGGATCAACAAGGATTGCATCACAGACAATGGGAAGTCTTCTTCCATTGAAGGGATGAATTGCATATTTTCCATGCAGATTAGTATACCTTTTATCATCCGGGTGAATTGCAATAGCAGTGTCACCTAGCATTGTCTCCACCCTTGTCGTGGCAACAACAATCTCTCCCAGGCCTTCCTCCAGTGGGTAAGCAAAGGATGTTAAAACTCCAAATTCCACAGGAGTTTCATAGCCCGGAACTTTTAGAAGTGTTCTTTCCTTAATATCGACATAATCTACCTACAAACAGATTCATCCAGTTAAGCAATGGAAAAAAGCACTAAATGACTATGCAGTCATAAGGCATCACTTGCCTCAATATCAGATATTGCGGTCCTTAAGATGCAATCCCAATTCACTAGGCGGATATCCCTGACAAAATTTTCAATTAAACATGAGGAGTATGTAAATGTAAAACATACGAACTAAGATTTGAGCATTTATACAAATCTTACTACTTTCCAAAATTTGGAAACGAAAAAGAAAATATTTAAAAAATACAAAAATTTATATGCAAATCCACTCACCAATATTTTTAATTGTTAATCATTACAAAAATCAAAGAGGTAAGCTGCAATATTTGAGAAATAAAAAAAGTCATGCTGAGCGTCTCGCAGTAAATATGTTTCAACACTGTAGCTATTCATCCAATTGATAACAATCAACCATCAGAATCATAGAATGTTTGTTCGGTTGACTAGTTCCAATAAGAAACCTATTACTTTTTTCACATAATTTGTAACACCAATACGTGCAGGCAATGTGTTGATAAGTGGGAAAAAGCAGAGAACAACAGAAGAAGAAAAGAGGCCGGAAAAAGAATGTTATTTCTCAAATACCTATAGATAAGACCATCTTTGTACAGTCGAACAAATGCTTCAGTAACAGCCCTTGATCTTCTCTCATCCATTGTAAAGCACTTAGGAAAAAAGAGCAAGAGATGTTTAAGGGGAAATTACAAGTTTCTAGTCAATAAATCACCACAGAGATAAACTGAGATATTGACAGCACTGTCTTCATCCGCTGCAAACTCAAGCACACAATCTATTCCAGTCCAAAACACTTCATCATAAAATTCATGAGCTTATAAAAGTCACCTCACGGGACCAATCAAGCGATGCACCCAAACGACGTTGCTGCCTTAATATAGTGCCACCATACTCATCCTTCCACTTCCATACCTAGTCACAACCAGACAACAAATAGATTAATGAAGCGCGATGACTTCCATGTGGACAGTGAAGTACAACCACCGAAGGTCCACTTAGCAAGGAGAATTTCACCTCAGACACAAATTTCTCTCGACCAACATCATGCCTTGTCAAACGACGTTCACGCATTAGCTTCTTCTCCACAACAACCTGCAAAAATTGCATCAAAACCTTCCCAGCTTAGTGATTAACCTTCAGATAAAAAAAAATAAAAATAAAACCTTCAGACTCAAACACAACCACAAAACTGACCAAACATGACATAGTTTCTTATTTAGATAAAAGCAATTGGGCGTTATATATATTAAGATGGTACGTGCCGATAGTAAAGATAACCAATTCCATTGCCTCAAGTGGTACATGTTAAGATGCAGCATTGTCATCTCAATAATATTGCCGCAATATACTGCTGTAATTGTGGGTATATGATGAATTTACCGGATAAATGGCAAGAAATCCAATTAATATGTCTCCTACATACCAGATCTATGAAACTAGAAAATCTGTACAATAAGGAAAAATGAGAATGTCATCAGATCCCGTGATTGCCAAAATGGCCACATCCGGGGAAAACACAGATCTCACTTCATGAAATCTTGCGATATCTAGCAGAATTGACTCAACTTTGGCTAAACATGAATCGCTCAATCGAAATGTTTAAATATATGCTAGCACAGCAGTAAAAGGATAGGACTTCAAACTGATCAGACCCCACACCGATGACAACTACCAACATAATTAGTATAAACAGTTTAATAAGGGTCCCATCATGACAATTATCCTTCCCGATATCGACAAGGTTGCAACCTCATGTGCAGAGTCTCCACTATCAACAAGCACATATAATCAACCAATGCTAATACAATAGTCCAACCACAACACATGATTAGACTGAGGCCATATTAGTAGTCTCTTCATTTAACTACCAGCTGAAATTACTGAAGATCTCAATTGCTTTAGAATGTCCACCCCAATCCAACCAAATGATGATCAAGCTTGAGATACTCATAGAAAAGGTCAGGGTAAAAGCCCCAAGCTCCAGGGCAAAGGAAGAAAGAGTTATCAAATTCATGTAATGTGACTGCGAAAATAGACATAAAAAGATGAGGTCTTGACGACAGGTTTGGCTTTTTTACATTGAGCTATTGACAACCAAAGTTCTTGCAACAGGTAAGGATTAAACAGGCAACCTGCCACAGAAACCCCAATATCCCATCAAAACATTAAAAAAATTAGAAGACGATGGCAACATCACCTGCGTTGCAATCCCAGCATGATCCATTCCAGGCACCCACAAGGCATTATATCCAGACATTCGCTTCCAACGGATAATGGTGTCCTGCACATGATTATAATGTGGCCATGAAGGATGTACTTAGTCTTTGTGAATGAGCAAGTGAAGAATGCAGAAACAGTGACGCAACCTGTATAGCAGAGGTAAGGGCATGCCCAATGTGTAGGGCTCCTGTCACATTTGGAGGGGGGAGGACCTGCATGATGAGAAGCATATTGTGAAACAAAACTTAGGAAAATGATTAATATAATGAGATTGTAAGCTGATACTTTTCCAATCTACAAAACAATTTTCCCTGTGTAAAAAATAAAAATACCGCACAACTCCTCAGGTAAAAGCAATCTGATAAAGATAGGATGACAGTTTTACATCCCTGAATGTAGTAGCCCAATTAATTCGTATTAAGCCACATTCACAAGAAGATAGAAATATCGACACGTTATCAACAAAAAAGAAGTATACAAGCAAATAATTATTCAATTCAATCCAAGATCATCTACATATTTCAGCAGTAATAAGAAGCAAGAATCATACTTTCAATAAAACAAGCCAGAAAAGTCAGTTGGAACATAAAATTCACACCCCTAAAAGACAATCAAGACACAACTACATGTGGTTTCTTTCTCATTTTCACCATCTGCCTTTTCCATTGTAGTTTTACCATCTACCCACCCTGAGTATCATTTACTAGTGACATTGCCACCATGCCAAAGCTATTGCTCCAACAATTAGCCATGTATAAAGGTCCATGGTGTTAAATGGATAAGGATTCGATAATAAAAAAACCACCCATCTCAAACCTTGAAATAATCAGAATGCACATTGGAAAAGCAAAGTTTATTATTTGTGATTGCATTAATAAACTCTGCAGTAAAAGCCAAACTAGTGAACAGAAACTCACTGCATTCATTCTTAGAAAACCCCAGTAAGATCATCGATCAGTCACTCATATCAAGTTGCAAACAACAAGATAGAATAGAATCCTAATTATGCTGTAAAAAAGTTTCCAGAAGCAAAACATACTCACAATTACAAACGGTGGTTTTGGGCTGCTGGCATCAGCCACAAAGAAGCTCGATTTCTCCCACCATGCGTACCATCTAAATCAAAAAGAAGTTGGTCTGAGAATAGATCTAAGACACAACAATAAGTCAAATCTAGAGTTAACAACAAAGAAATTAAATTCTTACGATTTCTCAACGGCACTTGGGTTATACTGCTTTGCCATTTGGCTGGATAGCCGTTTCTTCTCACCAAGAGGAGTCTCTGGATCAACATAATCCTCCAGATTCTCTTCACCCGCATCTCGCTTTATGTTCTTCTTTGCACTCTTTTTAGGGGCATTGGCACCTTGTTGAGCCTTCAAAGAATAACACGACAAAATATATCAGCCCCAGTTTACAAAGTGCAAATGGAATTAACAAGACCCCGTACGAGATAACAACCAAACGATCAACCCCCCAATACTGAAAACTTGCTACCAGAGCGAGAACGATCATACGCGAGAGCAACTACGAATGATCGATAATACGATAAGCAAGAACTCCGTTAGACAATAATAGATACCTTAAGTTTAGCCAGTTCTGCTTTTTCAGCGGCCTTGAGTTTCTTCAATTCCTTCTCTCTTGCCTTCAAAGATAAATCAAAATGCAACATGTTAAATCTCTTCTAATGTCACTTAAGCAAATGAACAGCCTTCTCAATTGGGCAAAGCTGGAGGGCCAAATGGATAAGGACATTCGGACGAACAAGGTCCATTGCTGCTCCATTTCAGCCGCTCATTTCCGCTCAACAAGCTTCACGCACCATACAAAATGGCGGGACGAGCAACGAAAGAGCGAAGCGAGATGCAATTCGCAACTCATGCCGCGAGCGAAACAAGATCGAACTCTTTCGCTTTCCTTTTCCCGCGCTCAATCCCTACCCGACCGAAGCCCGATGCACAAAACAAAAGGGGGGGCGGAAGAAAAGAAGGAACAATCGAGGAGCTGAATTAGCAAGAGGCGGAAAGAGAGGAGACCTTCTCTTCCTTCTTCTTCTTTCGCTCCAGGTCTTCGACGGTTTCCGGCTTCCCATCCGGCTGAGACTGCACAATCAAACGCATTTTCGTCGACAAAACAGAAAAACCCATCCAAACACACGACGATACCGAAAGCCAAAGCGGGATTCGACCCGTCCAAGAACCGTCGCAATGAGCGACGACAGAACCGAGCGTACCATGTCGAAGGGCTCCGTGGAACGAAGGGGGAGGAGAAGATGGAAGCGCCGGGAAAGGAAGAGAGAGATTCCTCCAGGGGGTAGACCAACGCCAACGCCAACAGTCGGTGCAAAAAGAGTGGAAATGGAGGTGGTCTGAGGATTCTTTGATTCTGCTTGCCCGGCGAGAGCATGCTCTAAAACCCTCGACGACTTTTGGACTGATGTCGGACGGCCTTCTTGCTGTTCAATTTGATCGATGGGCTTTCTTTGGGCCCGAGTCGAAGAAGAGCCCAATAACGAGGAAAATGGGCCACTCTTGCTGCGAACAAGAATATCAATCTTATGTTTTCGAGCGCGATCGTTCGACCCCGAGCTTCTCTCTCTCTGTTGAGTTATTATTACATTAGAGATGAGATTACGTATGCATGTCGTGAGCCTTGAGTTTTTCCTGACCTCGCTATCGAAGGGAGACGGAAAAGTAGGTGAAGGAACGAGGAGATTCGTAAGTTTCGTGAGTAGATCTGACGGGTCTTCGGCTCGTCGATTACGGGGTCTCGAGCTTATTGGCCTCCGCACCCACAAAGGAAGGAAGCCTGGGTGCCACCCGTTTTACAACCCTTGGATGCCTAAGTTAAATCGGTGTCCATGTGAAAGGGATAACTTAGAGTTAAAAGAGGAAGAAATCAGATACCCTATGGATACGTTTGGTAGTAATAACAAAATTCTGGACATGATAAAATTTATCATATCTCATGTTTGGTTCCTGCCTAAGACAGAATAAGGTTGAATATAAGAGGGATATGATCCAGATAAATATGTTGTATAAAAAAAGGCGGGATAAACGTAAATAAGATTTGCAATGACAACGATACGAGCATGTTATGGAGGAAGACCATGAGTTTGTGTGTGGCTTTGTTAATGGACACACCCACTAAGGCCTTGCGGCTTTATGGGCTATTCCATAATGGGCCCTGATCATTGACGCTCGCGTCGGTTTACGAAATGTAAGAAAGTGTCTGGTTTTCCTACATGCCTGATTCAGGAAAAACTCCTCCCCCTCTCCATGTGATTGGTGAATTCGCGTAAAAGGATGCACATCTGGGCTGGGTGAGTGGTAGCCATGCACGTAAAATCCCTAACAAAAACAAACTAATCTCTTTCAGATTACAAAGCCACCAAACCTCCATCATGGCTGTGCGACACCTCAACCCCACACCCTCCCTCCCTCCCTCGTTATCTGCTGAACAAACCACCGCATAGCAGCACCACCTTAATTGCCAAGCCGCCGCCGCCATACTCGAGCTCCGCTGATGGTGGCATCAACCTCCTCACGGTCGTGAGGGTGCGGGCTTTACTGCTGGTGGCGCTGAGAAGAGCAGGCGCAGGCATCGCGCGAAGGAGTGACGGTGGGCTACCGAGGCTGCTAATGGCAGCGGAGAAAAGAGGGAAGAGAGAGAGAGAGAGAGAGAGAGGGAGAGAGGGGCGGGAATCTAATGGTTGTATTGTTGAAATGAGCCGGACGCTGGACCCCATCCTCAAACAACAATAATGATACCTAATACCTTTGATCGCATAAATCCATGCACACGTAAGTCCACGTAATGCTCGTTTCAACTTTATATTCCCAAAGCACTATCGAGATCCGTTCGACCCCAGTTACCAAAGCAGGTGAAACTCGAGCCTTGCATCTCCTAATAAATTAGCTAAGCTTGGAGATTGTGATTGGGTTAGGTATGGTGTTGCTGTCTCGCTTTACGTATTATATATAGTATCGTGGATTCATCTCAGGCACTTAGAGATACAATGGCATTGGACAAACATCAAACCCCCCATGCATGCAACTTAATCATTAACTTATATGCACGCACTCAAATGCCCAGTGGGACTCTTTTATCACCTAATCTCGAGATTGAGTTCACTAATTTGAGTGTTGGAGCGGCAAAAGCGAAGAGAAGACGAGCGAGGCTGGGCGTACTATGGCTAAGAAATTTCACTAAAACTATCTCACTTAGTGACAAACATGGCAATTTTATATGAAATGCTAAGAAAGCAAGTTAATCATTCAAATTAATGTGCGTGCACTTTTTCCAACGTTGAATTGAATTTTGTCATGTCATTTGATAAATATTTGAAAATGACTTTCACTTTCCAAAAAATCGGAAATCATTTTCCCCACTTTCTGAAGTAAAAGTCCTAGCTCCATTTCTCTAGCTGCACGCCTCCTCCTTCCTCCTCTTTGCCTGTTCGCTCATCCCTCTCCTCCTCCTTGTCGCCTCATGCTTCTCTTCAGCGATCTCCTCAGCCTGAGAGATGTCCACGTGGACGAGGCGAAGCCCCAGCTCAGCAGCGAGGGCAAAGTCGAGGCGGCGCGGGGGAGTAAGGCGAGGGAGTGGAGGAGGACGGCGGAGGCGGAGCTGATGGTGCAGTCGCAGGAGGCGAGGCGACTAAGGAGGACATGCTCAATGCAGGCGACACCGGTGACGGAGGATTGCTCGAGGGAGCAATCTTCGATGCAGTTGACGGGTGACAACGAGGGGGAGCGCTAGTGAGGCACCACCGCGAGGGAAGTTCTGGCCATCATCGAGGTGGTGGTGGTTGATAGGGGCAAGTGAAATTAGGGTTTAGTGCTTGAGGATCTGGGGCATTTTTCAAGTCAATGAAGATGGTGGTCATGGTTGTTCGGATCTTATTCGAAGCAAAAGCGTTCGAGTGTATAGAGTATGGGTATGGAGCTGCATTCGACGCAAAAATGTTCTCGTAAAAATAAAAAATCAATCCTTTAACTATATATGTACACTTCTATATATAGAAATGAGCTCTCAATCAGGCAACAAAATATTTTTCTTTCTAAAAGATAAAAAATAATTTCCTTTTCATTTTCAGATCTCAACTAAATACCGAAAAATATGATCATTTTCTTAGAAAATAATTTCTTGAAAAATAATTTTTTTCTCGAAATAAACTAATCCTAAGTTTTCATAAGACTTCTAGCACCTTCAGCATTCTCCAGAGATCGGAGATGTCTTCGGCTCCATTCACCTCACAGTCGATCACAGCCCGTCAATAACACACACAGGTAAAATAAGATAGGGAAATGAAGCCATTCTGAAACTTTATATAAAACATTAACACATGATCATGGAGAAGTTTTAACACCCGTGAAAACGTCTCTCTATTGCTATACATTCTGATGAACAGTCAATCTCCGTGATGTCAGGTACAAATCCGAGGGGATGAGAGAGATTGCATGCACGAGAACCACGACTTTATAGCTAGCTAGTGAGTAAGTTCGAAGATCTGCAAACGAATGTATGAGAAAAGTATAGGCAGCATCAGAAATAAATCATGTCATGACCGCAAAGAGTCCTCAACGCCGGCTTGATCAACCTTGTTCAGGGGAAAGTATGACCGCCTGGAATGCTAGTCGCACCCCCACGAGTTGTCGTTGCCGGCAGCGTCGATGGCTGAGCTCGAGGTCGAAGGGAACTGATGCGTTTGCAGGCGCATGTGGACGACTTCAGCCTGCGCGAGCGCAAGCTGGCTCTGAAGCACGTCGACTTGCTGCTGAAGCGACGATATGGCCCCGACGCAGCCATACACAGGGTCTCGCACCCTCGCGTTCGCTTCGTACACCATCGAGCTCACCGCGTCGCTCCTTTGGTGCTCTGGTAATTCCTGAGAATATAAATGTAACACCAGCAATGTGAGAAATCCTCGAGTTCATTAAATCCGAAATGCTCCAAAACCTATCCAAATTTTGTAAAAAATTGGCACGCAAATTCGTATGTAATTTAAATCAGTACAAGTAATTAAGAAATAGCCGATAATTAAACACATGGTTAACCTGTCGAATTGAGAAATGCTCCTCCATTATTCAACCGAAAACTTAGGTCGTCATTGTCGTGTCATGATTACGCCATACTGACTTTTTTTTGGCTTAGATTCCCTCGCGGTCAAATTGCTCTTTATGCTCCAACAAGGGTAAAATTTCGTGTGGCTTCCCGTCCATATCTCCGCAAAATCATCATCTACTTCAAAAGCAAAATGACAAGAGCGGCTCTCCACACCGCTTTTACGTTCTAAAGATGGAAAATAAGCAGACATGACCCAAAGAAAAAGGCTAGCGCCACACCTCACGGTCACAAAAAAGCAGGCATCCCCTCTACTTTTCCTCTTTCAAAACCTTGATGGTCACGCCTAATTCCTTCCTTTCTTAAAATTACCAGAAGCGACGATGTTCACACCAGTGAGGCTTAAGCACTAACGAGTATAAAGTTAATTTGGCAATTCTATCCAGTCCTTTTTTCCCCTTTTCTTGCAGAGATCTACTTTTTTTTCCTTCCTTTTCATTTTTCTGCACTCTTGCCCGTCTTATGCGAGTCATGATGTTTAAGGGTTACTTTATCATCTTTTGTCCAAAAATCTATCTACGAATTCGGGCTTCTTCGGCATAAAGAAGATGATGACAGTAAAGAACCTTAAGTGCATGCAGCACTTCTATACATGAGGATATGAAGATGTTTTAAAACAATTAAAGCCTAGTCATCCCATATGCTAAATGGAATTGGTCAAAAAGTCGCCTTTTGAATAAAAAGGCCGAGAAACCTCGTTAATGGTGGGGTCTCTTTAGCTTTAGCTTTTGCCCAACAGAAACTAACCACAATAACTGACATAAGAGATGGACATCGTGATTGATTACTAATCGATTTTCTTACTTCCGTAACGACTGATTAAGTGGCTCTTTGCCCGAATTGAATGAACGAAAATGAACCAGAACCACTTACAAAGAGGGGAGTGCATGCATGCAGCGAAGAGGGAAATCAACGAAAGAACCCATATCAAAATTTCTCTTAAGCTGTAATTACTTTCATTTCTAGATAAGCATGCGTTGAAGTCATGCTGCAAGTCACCCGCAGATGGACAGGGTTTTGATAACGGTTTCATAGATATTCATGTAATTTTTCCTCCACATAACGTGAGATAGCTTCCGACCAAAAAAAAAAAACGTAAGATAGCTGAATTTTTTGGATTGGGGTTTCGACATAGTTATAACCTATCTTTCTCACTTATCATAAAAGCGTGGAAGGACATTAGAGCAGAGGGTGATGCATGCAAAAGCCAAAGAAGAGGGGAATATGATTAGCTAAACCTGTAACATCTTGTTGACATTGCTGGCACCGAAGACCTTGTGAACAATAGCGAATTTCTGGGGCTGATCAGCTGGGAAATAAGGAGCGAACAAGCAGTCGTGAGCGCATCTCCTCCTGAGCAGCTTGCAAGCCGCGCATGGCGACAGCGTTCCTTGTTTTCTTCCACTCTCTTTCATGGTTCTCTTTCTCTCTTTTTCTTATTCTTTTAGGAAATTAAGCCAATTAATTAATATTTACAATAGCAACCAAACTATGGTACTAATGTGAGCTTAAAGATGCATGAACTGAGACAGGAGGAGCAGATGAAGAAGAAGAAGAAGAAGAAGAAGAAGAAAGTAGCAGAAGAGGGGGAACTGAAGGTTTTGCTGATGGTTTCTTTTATAGGGCAAAAAAAAAAAATTTGAAGTGTGACAGCATATCTTCAGAGGGTCCTACTAAGGAAAAAACCCTAGATTTTGCTGGGCCACCAAACATCATTTTTCATTGTCAATATATGGACCCGCCTCAATGTATCGTATTTTTTATCCCTTGTCCTTTTTCGTTTTTTTCTCTTTGGAGAAAGAGATAAAGTTGAAAGAGACTTTAGTATAATAGGTTATTATAGTGAGTTGTCTACATCAACCTTAAAGTTTTACCTGTTCTACGAGAGAAAGAGAAACTCAGTTATACTTGACATCTTCCTACATTTTGAGTGGGCACAATTCTATTTTTTCGTGCCCAATGATACAGATTTTGTTCTTCTCTGCAGGTAGATTTAAAAAAATGTTGGTGACTTTCAACTTTTGATAAAGAAAATGACCAATCATTTCTTTTTTTTATATAACTAGCTAATAGCTTACCAACACTTTCACGAAATTAGTTCCCTTTTTATAGTGTGCAAATTAGCAAATACTATCAACCGAAAAAAAAATTAGCAAATACTAACTTATCCAAAAACATGGTGTTAAGGCAACAAATTTTTTTTTTTTGTTGAGAATAGTTTGTCATGTTATGGTGCTTTTCTTGTAGTGATTACTTACCAAAACTTTGAATTTACTAAGTCCCCAACCTAAAGTAGAGCGACTTATCAACTTTTGTCAGATTAGATTATCAACTAATTTTAGGTTATCAACTCTCATTTGATTTACGTATTAAAATTTATATTGTTATGTTTAATTTACAAACTTTTCTGTTAAGTTGCCAATTTCTGTATACCTTGGGAGCAACACTTATGTTTACAAACTCTTTTTAGAGATTACCAATTTAAATTAAGGTGAATCACCAACTTTTCTCACAATATTAAATTAAACTCTCATTTGAGTTACTTATTGATATTTATTTGATTTTTTTATTTGCCAACTATTCTTATTGTTTACAAAAACTTTATTTGCATTTCTTATCATATGACTTAAACTTACCAAATTTTTTTAAAAACTATTTACTGGTTTTAATTAGAGTGACTTCCAAACTTTTTCTCTTGTTAAATTACTAGCTACTTTGAGATTACCAACACTAATTTCAATTATTCAACAGTATTGTTTTTATTTACTTACCAACTTTTCTTATATTTTACTAAATTTTATTTATTTCTTTTAATTACACCTTCAAATTTGCCTGGTCTTATATGAAATTACTTATTAACATTTAATATAAGTGATTTATCAACTTTTTCCGATCATATTATTAATTAGTTATAGATTACCAATTCTCATATGAGTTAGTAATCGACATTTATTTGATTTTTACGTATCTACCAACATTTTATTGGATTTCATAATTGGGAATAAAGCTGTTTCGTCATCAAAAAAAGGTTGGCAATTTCATATATTAGATAGTAAATTTCACAGATTGGTAAGAAAGTAAAAGAAATGGAAGGAATAAGATATATTTTTTTGTCACAGACAAGAAAAGTTAATAATTTGGAAAAATCAAATAAACAGAGTTGGTAACGTAAATGATTAAGTAATGATTTATTCGTCGAAAATGATTGCCGAGACAAGATTTGCACGACAAGACTTTCGAATCAAAACCCAAATTTAATATGCATTACATGAACCGAGACATTAATTGGTGGACTGGACAGTATTTGTAAAAGCTATCCGATGCAACTCATTGCTGATCTCATCGATAAAGAGTTGATTTGATATTCGCGGGCACGTAACATCATTATAGATCATTTTTTCCTTGACTTAAATTCCCAGGACATTGCAATATTCATCATCTAGAGCCCATTATCGACAGTATGTTTCCGAAGCTTTCGGTAGGACATCAATAATAACAATTTTCCCATTGTTTTCATTGGTCAAGGAAGTGTTGGTTAGTGCAACATAAGATTCCATGGGATATAGTATTCAAATAATTTAATACGATGGTAGGTCACCTAGTAAATCGGTCGAATCACGAGTAACCAATCAAGTGCAATGCCTGTCCAAGCCCTCACGAATGGGGGGTTATCAAAACCAATACGTACAAGGTTCCATCTTGTCTTTATCGTTAATATCATGGTCAAGTACATGATTGGTTTTTTACGCTTCGTACCTCTTATATTTTGTTGGGGGCCAAGGGAATAAGGAGACATGTCCAGGTATTTCACAGAAGAACTTTGATCAGAAAGCCTGCGCATGAAGAATTGGGTGGAAAGTAAACATGCAAGGCAGACATGTCTAGTTGGTCTAGGTGGTTTGGATATCACCTGAGATGACTAACCGAGTGATTTATAACAAAAGACTCGTCCTAAACAGTCACTACTTGAATATTTCTTTTCTGGGAGCTTGGCCCCCGTCATCAAGTCAGCTGCTGCAAATGGTATTAAAGCTGGATTTCCAGCAATTGATGTGGGGGTTCAATGATGGACCAAGTCCGCTCCAATTCAACAAGGGCAGGTAACGATAGAAAGGTCAAAGAGCTCGGACAAGTTGCGGGGTCTATGTTGTCGTGAATGAAGTTTCTAATTACCCAAATTGCACCTTTTGCAAGCGGAGTTCTGTTGGGTTTTCGCTAGTCAAACACTAATGAGGATGTCCATGCTTTAAGTGATTGAAGTTCGACACGATCTTAGTCAACTCATATCAAATGAGTTGAGTCTTGGGATTTGAATTATAAATTGGCAAAAATCCACCCTAAATGGGTACCACTTATATGCTCCTTTTAAGCAGTTCACTTATGTGAATTAGGTCGAGCTGTTGCGGACGCTCTTTGCTCAGGCTAGACTTCCTTGGTTTTGGGTTAACGTGATGGGGTCAACCACAATCTTTCATCACGGGGGACTTATGTGGGTCCTTGAAAATCAATACGTGTCTTAGAAAAAGCCTATTGTGATTGCATATGGTTCATAAATCATGATCCATGCAATTTTTTAAGTTTTCAATTTACTCAAACTCATTTATTTCTGCTTTGGCCCAGAAGGCCCGCCAGTACCCTAATTAACTTTAACTATTACAAACTAGCAAAGGTGTGCACGCCATACGTGCGTGTGAAAAATTAATATTTGCAGAATTAGACACATCATTTTATAATTAAATGCATAAAAAATTAATGTGGACAAAAATTATTGGTAAAACAACACTATCCAAAGATATTGTATATATGAAAAGACAAGAAAATGTCAAGATTTAAGTCCTTTATTTTACCTTCCTAGATTTCCTTACCAAAAAAAAAAAGAAAATGTCAAGATTTGAGTTTTCTTAGGAATGTTGTTATAAAAAAAAAGATTCAAACTTTAATACTGAAGCATGCAAGAGATTGATAGATTATTAACTTATACATTTGTCCATGAGTGCAATACTTATCAAATAAGTATTTGAGGATATTTACGATCCCTAAAAAGTAGGAGGTCCTCATTAGTTTATATATTAGTATAGATAACTAATCAATTTCTTTCAGAGTGCGACAAAAAACTGGACTTCTTTCAAAGCGTTTGGTGCAAGTTTGGTTAGGTACGTGTGATTTTCTTAATTATAAAAACTTGGTGATGAAGTTCTTAAATCTGGGAGGGCCACAAAACTAGCTAGTTGATTAGTCGTAGGGAAATGAAGAATGCCGTACGTTTGCAACTTGCACGTGTGGATAGACTTATCTGGAGCAACTCTTCTCTTAATTCATCAACTATGAACACCATGCAATGGGACCTCCGAACTATGATTCCGAAATGACTTCCGAAATGCAATAATTGGCGTGATAAGATGTAGATAAGAAGATTTCATTGCGCATTCAAATAATTGGCGGATCCACCTTTGACGTGGATAATATGTAGTATGTGTGAACAAGAGATTAGGGAAGAAAGAGTAAATAAAGAAATGAGTGGTAGAAGATTTATGCCAAATTTAACAATGGAGACCACTTCTTTTGGATTGATAAACGCATGGGTGGCTACGATAACGTTTGTTATAAAGCAACAAAAGCAAAAGCATTGGATATGATAGATAAGAATGGTACCCATATATTATCATTTCGCAAAGTGTTGTCACGCAAAAAACGTTTTGATGAAAAGAAGCCAACTCTTGAGCCTTCGAGGTCATCGCTTGATTTAACTTACAAGGAATATAGTACAAATATACCTCGCCTTTTACTCAATGACATCCGCATCGGTTGAAGTTTATGCAATTAGGTGGATTGCTATTCTTCTCAATATATATGTATTGCCTATGATACCATTTCACTTTCTCAATCCGTTTTTGAGGGATTAACTACCTTTGAAAGAATCTCTTCGATCAAGTATTGGAAGCTGACTCCTCATCCTGATGAAGAAAAAACCTTGAGTTGACCGGGAGAAACTCTCTTAGGGTTCCTCTCTAAGTTGTCGCCGCCCAATCTTTTTTCTCCGAAGCGACTCCTTTGAGGGAGAGAGATTTCACACCCTCCTTTTCTCCCTTTCTCTCTCTCCCTCTTTGTCTCTCTATCTTTCTATCTTCAAGACTTCTTCGTTGATTTTGTGGACGACGCGATCGACATCCTCCGTGAAAGTGAGATCTAAAGATTGAAGCGCGAGTGCCTCGGAAGATCCGCTCGCTCACTCCGGCTCCAGGTGCTTGCTCCAGATAGTCGAGCGCTCCATAAGTGTCCAAGGCTCCTTTGTTACTACCTTTAGCAGTCGACTTATCTGATAATCATTTTGTGATCAACTGATATCTCTTTTGCAGCTTTTTTCTCTCAATTTAGAGTTAGATCTAGATTTAGATACTCTTTTATACCTATTTACATATAGATATGGAGTTTACAAGGGGCTTTTTGTGCCTTTTCAACCACTTGGGCTGCGTTTGGTCGACTGGATAAAAACCAGGATAGGATATGTTTTATCCTATCCCGTGTTTGGTGATGATCAAGGATAGGATAAGGTCGGATATAGACCGGATATAGCCTGGATAAAAAAATCCGAGGGGGAGGTGGGATAGACCCGGATAGGATTTCTAATGCCTATTTTTCCAAAAACACTACACTCCACTCACCGCCATCTTCATCCCCACACCTTGTGCGCTTTCACCAAAAAAATTTCCTGACTTTTTTTTCTTCACTAACTCCTTCAGACCCGTAAATAAAAAAAAATAAAAATAAAAATTATCCTATCCGACTTTAAATCCGTAGTCCACCAAACAATGGACAGGATATGAAGAAATCCCAGGATTTCTTATCCTCTCCTATCCAGTCCTATCCTGTTTAGAAATCCGGACGACCAAACGCAGCCTTGGTGTTGTTGTGGTCTCTCTACGGTGATGGCAGACATCGAATCTAGACGCGCACCATCTTTTGGCAAAGAGTAGGGATTTTTTGGCGTGCGCTCATCACTGATGATGATGTGAGATTTTGTGATCGAACGCCGCTTGTGCTATGACACTATGACAAATCCGTCTTTGTGGAATAAGCGAATCTCTGTAGGCTGTATCAAGTTGATATACTTCTAAGATTTACATGTTTTGTGGGATTTGCATTTTTGTCTTGAAATTATGTACCTCTCTTTTTTATAAAATGAAAATTGTCCTTCTGTAACAAAAAGGAAAAAAAAAAAGAAAAAACCCTAAAGATGGAGATCAAAAGCAGGAAGAGACCCTAGAATGATCTTTTGTTGCTATCAATGCTTCTTTCTGCATCCAATTGGAGTAATGACGAATCATCAACTCTCTGATATCAAAGGTCATGGCCATTGGAAGATATGAGAGGAAGTGATGTGATTTCAATGGGGTGTATACATCTATGACTTTATCATCTTGATGTGATCCATGTTTATTAAGACAGCACTTGTTAATTAACTCGCACACAAAATCTATGTTCTCAATATATATATATATATATATATATATATATATATATATAAATATAACCTCAGGCTTGGGTATAATTGCTTTATGAAACAGTGCTAAATATATATTTATAAAAAAGGCATTCGTTTCTTTGGTATACTACAAACATAGATATCATCTACGTGTAAATTGAACTACGAATAATATGAGTGATGTTTAGATTTTTAATTAAAGTAGGTATTGTTTCAATTAGGGGAAAATTGTCCAAAAAAGTTTTAAACCTATCGTACTTTTCTCAATTCACTCCTAAAGCATTTCACATTTTACCAATTGAGTACTAGCATGAATGTGAGTCGTCCTACGTGAACAATTTTAATAATATTTTTTGATTTCCCTTTTTCTTTTCTTTTCTTTCTTTTTCGTTTTCCTTTAAACCTCCGCCAGTTGTTGGGCCTCGGCGATGGCCAACAATCGGCCAAAGGCAACTATCAACGAGGGTTGCCCTCGCCGGCATCAAGCGAGGTCACCTTCATCGGGATCTGGCGAGGGGTGACCTCGCTAGCCTTGAGCAAGATTTGTTATCGTTTAATTATCTTGAATGGTAACTAAAATGGCATTCTTCATCTTCTTCAGATGAATAGTACCACTATGTTTCCAGATCTTGGTATTATCTTCATCTTCTCCTGGCGCAATTAAATGATAAAGCTTCACCTGCAATTGCAATTAAAATATATGGAGGAGGAGTTATCGAGCTCGCCGAGATCTCGAGGTTCTGCAAGCTTGACGAACCAAATCCATTCATCTTCCTCTGAAGAAGACTGAGTTGAGGAACCAACAGATGAGTCGAGGAAGAAGAATGAGTTGAGTCAAATAAGAAGACCAAGTCGTCAGTCACGGACGAGTAGAGGGCAACTGAGTCGAGGGTGCTCAGGTCAAATTGAAGCCATTGAGCTTGGATTCGAGCTTGGGACGTTAGATTCAACACCTTTGAGCTTGGATCTAATCTTGTTGGCTACGGGGAACCCCAGATCCCAGTGAGGGTGACCTTGCATGAGGTCGGCATTGCCTTTGGCCGACCGCCGGCCATTGCCAAGGTCCGCGCGACTGTCGATGGAAGAAGAAAAAGAAAAGGAAAGAAAAAAAAAAAGAAAAGAAAAATTAAAAAAATAAAAGTATTAAAACATTATTAAAAGTTGTCTTCATCGATGACAACTACGTCACATCAGATGGCCGGCGTCCGCATCAGTGATTTATGATCAAAATTGATCGAATGTACTCAATTAATAAAACATGAAAAGGTTTAGGACTCAATTATCGCAATTAAAATATTTAAGAATAAATTTACAAAGGTATAATAAATTTAGGACTTTTTAGACAATTTTCTCTTTCAATTAGGGACGAAAGAAAACATAACTTAAGAAAAAAATAATTCATACATCTCTGTATGTTTATACACGTCCTCGAAACATTGCATAGCAGAGTTTGTAACAAGTCATACCACGATTGAAATATTCTCTTAGCATCAGACTTATGTATGACATTCTTGTTCGAGAGGAATACTTTGCGCGGGCGACATTATTCACTAGCCACCCGACTTAATTATTGGATTGACATCTGTCACATCATTCATACTGATTAGAACAAAATTTCACATTGAATTCTTTATGTCCGTGACATTTTTTTAGTCAATAATATTTAAAGAGCACGCCATTGCACTACTTCACGAGAATGATTTTGGTTCGTTCAATTACTTCTTTAGGGGGGTATTTTAGAGATGAAACATTTCGAGCAATCTTTCCTGCAGACATATAACATCAATACGAGTGACTGATGCACCCTAAATAGGCTGCTATAATATGGCCAAGACCCCGCCAACTCGAAAATGGACGACGGAAGTGAAATAATTATATTGTGGATTGTTCTTACCTTTAGACATGATAGATATATCTAGTGGAGACTTATTGATGTATTGGATGTTTGAGGTGGATCTTATTGTCAATAATGCCAGCTAAAACGTCACCTTTTTTCTTAAGAAAATAAAATTCTGACGCATTGTTAAAGTCCGAGAGAATAATCCTATTCTTCCCGTGAAAAAAGGCGCGTGTCCTTTTTCAGTACCAGTGAATTTCAGTAAGTATTGGTAATCGTAATAAAAATTGCTGGTAAACAAATGATCGGTGATATTAGTTCAAATAATTTCTTGGTAACTTACCAGCACCTTTATGAAATTACCGATGTTTTTTTATAGTTTGCAAATTACCAATATCTGTAGTGACTTACCGATTTCTGTTGTAAAACTTATAAATGCTTTTTATTTAGTAACTCTTATATAAAATTACCAACATAAATTAGAGTGACTCACCAACTTTTGTCATATTAGATTATGGACTAATTTTGGGTTGACAACTCTCATTTGAATTACCAACTTTCATTTGAGTTACATATCTACATTTATTGGCTTGTTTTTTAATTTTCGAATTTTTTTAATCATTTAATAAATTATTTGCATCTCTTTGTAATGCTTGATTTACTAATTCTTTTTAGAAATTAGCATGTTTCTTTTCCTTTAATAAACAAATTTTTTTTTCTCTTTTACCCTTTTTTTATTCACTTTTCTTAATAACACCTTTTATTTACCACCCCTTATATAAAATTACTTATTTGAATTTAAGTGATTTGTCAATTTTTCTCTTATTAAGTTATCAACTAATTTTAAATTACACCACCCGCCTGGGTGGCGTCGACGGTGCAAGCACTTTTCCTCTCGCAAAAGGTTGAGTGTTCGAATCCCGGGCGCCGCAGGGTGACTTACCCGGTGGCACGTGTGTGGTGGCTAGCACGTGTCGCCCCCAGGGTTTACCTCCTGGCTGCGGGGATTCCCTGGGTTACCAAAAAAAAAACTAATTTTAAATTACCAACTCCCATTTTAGTTAGTTATCAAAGTTTATTTGATTTTTTTTATCTTACCAACTTTTACAATTAGGTTACTTAATCTAAAAAAAGTTGGTAAGTCACTGAAATATAAGATTGGTAATTTCACATAATGGTTGGTAAGTTTAAGGTATTGGTAACAAAGGTGCATAAACGATAAGAGAAATTTTTTTGTCAAAGTTAAGAGTAATTGGTGATTTAGAACAAAAGATTATCTAGGTTCGTGAGGAAAAGGAAGGAGTTTTATTCATTAGTCAAGAACAAAAAGATTGTCTAGCCGAAGAAGCAACATAAAATCCTTAAGGATCAGGATTGGGGAAGTCAGAAGTCCATCAATCTCTGTCCTCTTTTACGTCTTTCTATAATTACCAGAATGATTAGTTTGACCATACAAATAGATTACACGACATTAGACACTCTTTCACGGTGAATAAAACTCACCACCTGTTTTACATATCCAGGAACGTCGTCATTTTGTTGGACGTTTCCAAAGCTCACTACTTTAGACCAGCACAAAACTCAATTCAGAATTTCTAATAAACAAAAGCGACATAATACAAATCACCATCATCATCATCAATCACTCGGAAGATAGTTTTTGTTGAGAGCTTTCCTGGGACGAGTTAGTCTTTGTGTCCCTTCTTTTTTTAACTTATGATGCCCGTTGGCACTCAAAGTGACCCCTATCGGATCATGTTGCCTGAACATTACAGTAGTTCTTTATTCATTGACTAGGCTTATGCAATTCGGTGTCGGGTGCCCGATATCTGGCGGAGTTTAGTGATGTAGATGTGCTATGGGGAACCAAAACAGGATTACCCAGAAGTAGAATATCTCGATTTGGCTCGGTTTTCTTCTCTCTCTTTTTTGGAGGTTGATTCTACTTGTGTCGTGGGCTGAAGCAAATGGGGTTGGGCCAGAACAGGCCCCTATATGCCAGTTTGGCCGGTTGAGATTCAAGCTCCTGAACAAAATGTCATGGAGGGATCTGCAGTATTCAAAACCAGAAGCGGGGTCATGCGTTTGAAGAGATGCAAAGGCCCGGAACTCCTCTCCGTGACATCAAGGCTTATCTATCTGTCATAGAGTCGTTTGGATTCTGTTGCACCCACAGGGCTGCAACCTCGGGACAAGCTTTTCCCACAGTGCGTGGTCGACCAGTGGGATCTTCAAATCCAATGGAAGCTGGGTCTCAGTTTGCACAGCTTGTTTCCGACATTCGCAAGAGGAAGGGCTTAAAAGAGCAGATGAACCCTATGTCCGAGTATAAGGGACAAGTAGTAATTTACATTCTCCTGCAACTGTTAAAACCAACAGGATCAACAAGGACGAGTGTATTGCTCTACACCTTAGTTTTCATTGGTGCTTTATTTTTTGGCCAAGTCCCATCGGCATACGGTTAGAATTAGTTTATCTCTAGTGCCTTTAGTGGTTTTTTGGTACAATTGAGCAGTTTTTTTCTTTATACATCGAATGTACATATTTTGATCCTTCATGTGTGTTTCTTCTGGGTATCAAGTCACTCATTTTGATCCACTCTGCATTTCATTTTGCTGTCATCTTCAGGGAATTTTGCATCTTGCAGGCTGCATTTCAGTTGGAACCAAAAGAATAATAATGACTTTGGAAATTTGGAACAAGAGCACAAATAAAGATTGGAGGGAGAATTTATTAAAATGCAAATGCTTTTGCGTCGGTGTGTGTCTGCAAATCTGAACTTCGCAACCTTTTCTAGTGGCCGGATGCATACAATTTAGCATAGATGCCTAATGATATTAAATGAGGAAAAACAAGAAAGTCCATAAAGTTAACAAAAGCACACAAACAAAGTCAATACAATAAATGCATTTGAAGACAAGCGTGGCAATCCGGGGAGAACTCTTCAATGGCCTTTGTTGGCATTCTCTGTCTTCATGCTTCAGTAGCTCTTCTTCATTAAATGCTTGTAGCTTTTTGTTTAAAGAAAATGATACAAACAATCTCTAAATTTTGACCCAACGTGTATTTTGATCCTTAAACTTTTAATTTATATAATGTAGTCCTTAAACTTTAATCTAATATGAAATGTGATCTCTAAACTTTTAATTTGTTCATATTATCCATGAATTTTTTGTACATGTTCAATTCAATCCATAAATTATATGAAAATATTCAATGCAATCCTTTCCATTAATTCAAGTTCAGGAACTACATTGAACATTTTCATATAGTTCAAGGATTGAATTGAACATATACCAAAAGTTCAGGGATAACATTGAACATTAGCTTAAAGTTCAGGGACTACATTGAACAAATTAAAAGTTTAAGGATCAAATTGCACATTGGGTCAAAGTTTATAAACTGTTTGTGTCATTATCCCTTTTGTTTTCATTCTTCTTCACACGCCTACCATGAATCGAGGCTTTTTTTGAAGAACACCAACAACCAAGTCCAGAAACCAGCAACCAAGGTGCCCAAATCCAACAATTAATTTTATAATATTCATACATTTTCAAGTTTCCAATTGTTTCTCTCCCTTCCCTTCCTGATTTCTGTTTACCAAACATTGCCAAGAGCAAATTTTTATGTAAGTGCAGTCTGAAGCAATTCTTTTTGCAAGTTTTGAAGTTAAGGATGATACACAAGGGGAAAACGAAGAACTACAAAGCGTGCTTGCCTGGAAACTTTTGTTCTCTGGTACTGTAGCGCAGTCAAGTAACATGTTGGCATTTAAAGATGGATTGTTCTGTTTGCTTGACAATACACAATTTGCTGTGCTTTTGCCAAGTGACATGCCCATACCGCATCTTTGCATGGTCCTTCAGTCATTTCATAGAGAGACCAATGCAATTATGATAACCTTCTGCTCGGATTCTTTTCATGACAACTACTGATTAACATTTGATAAAGAGTATAGGAATTAGACTGCCATCCTCCAGGTCGCTGATTAATTATTTCTTGCCAACTGATAGCTAAATCTCCTACAAATGGAATGGATTAAAGACCCTAGAAATTGGGTTCTGAAATGAGTACTGTCTACTGCAGAAGTAAAGCTTCAGACTGAAATGTACGCAAACATGAATGTAAAGCTGTGAGTCGTCACTTTCGATAGACCCCGCAGGAAATGAATGTAGACTCTTGATCAGTCCTTCCGCTTCTTAAGAAAGCACGAACTGGTGAACATGGTTCTTCAGTTGGTTTCATCCTCTGATACACAACGAATTGCATCTACCTGCTAAATGTGTAAGTCACGCAAGCCAGTCAACTATAGTCGTCTACGGACACGTTGTAGAGTAGTTTTCTGTTGAAACAGCTTCATTGAGAAAACAAGCGATCTTCAGTAAAAGCTGCAGATTGTTCCTTTAGGAATATGTTAAGTTTGAGTGAAGAACATCACGAGCATGCATGATTGATTCACTCAGCGATCTGTTACGTGAGATCTCTACCAACTCATTCATACATTTATAAGCTCAACTAGTTCGACGAAAGACAGTTTTATTGTCCTTGAATACTCTGATTTCTTCTTCACGTGTATTCAAATTGTTTGACGTCCTAGGCCTAAATCGGGCGCATTTTTCATTGGCTCTTACACGGGTCAACGATCAAATGCATATGTTTCGCATCGCATACCATGTTAAATGTGAGAAGTGACCGGTGAAGTTCGAAGGGTGTATTTAGATCCATTTTTTGTAAGATCCAGGTATGGTTTATAGTTCAAGCAGAGCCTATTTTGCCTTGAAATAATTCTCAAGGCTTGATTGTATGGGGTAGGTAGTGCGACAACAGCTGATGCACCCTCTTGGTCTTGAGCATTCACTATTATTATTGAAGTTAGATGGTGCATTAGATTTCCATAGAACCTTTTGTCCATCTATACTGGCTTTCATGTACCCAAGCAATAGGGAAGTATTTATATTTCGATTAGAATCTAAATTGCCTTTTTTTCTGGAAGGAATGTGCTCAATAAGAGGTGTTTGGTCAAGATCGAACTTTCTCCGCAATCTTTGACAGAAACTGTCAAATTTTAGAGAATCAATAAAGCAGGTACATTCCCAAATCCTGCTCCTATTCCATCGACCGTTCTTTCTCGTAAGTGCTTTTTCTCTTTTCCTTTCTTTACACCAACGAAATTAAGTTATTGCTGACTGTATCAGTCTTTTGTTTCAAAGGCTTCCCCTAATTACACTATTACATGGATATACTATCATTTTAAATGAGAAAAACTTTTAATTGTATTTCTCACCTGATTTGTGGCAATCTTAATGTTGCAGAATGGCTTTGATGGTAATCTCGTTGTTAATTATGATTGTTATGTGGCATAGGCTAAATATCAGTAACATCGGCCGATGCATCTGTACATGTACTTAACTTCTTCATAGCATATGATCAGTCCTTTTTCTCCTTCACATAACGATAATTATATGTTCCCTTGCGCTCGTGCAGATTTAGCTAATTAGCATGGCCTGTTTCATAATGCACAGAAGTTTAGCATTGTTCGGGCAAATCTTTGACACGGCGAAACTTTTGAGTCACGCAATACATGCTTTCAGTGGTGACAGATCCGGTGGCTGTTGTAATGATATCATTTTAGAATGTCAAGTTTCCTCATTACAATTCTAACGAATTGCAAATCCAGAGCTGTCAATTTGTTGATGGCTCATGGACACTCGCCGCCGTGTTGGAAATTTAAGTCTTGATTCTTCAAACATATGTCGTCTCTGCTAGGTAATGCACCTAAACGTTTTTGAGAATGAGATTTAACTTGCGTATTCATTGAACCTTGTGCTTGGATAACGACCTGGACTAGTTCAAAGCCAGTTTTTCATTTTCACTCTCAATTTTGTCTTTTTTCGCAGAAATTCAAATTTCACACTTCATTGCCCTCAGGAAGACGCCATCTGCTGTTGGGTTAAGGATTCGCATCGAGGAACATTAGTCGAAGTATATGTTAAATATGTCTTGAATTTTATGTACTCGGTCCGGTTCATCACTCGACCCGACATATTTTTTGTGCAACCCAAAAGTGGAGAAAAAATTGAGATTTAGTTATTGACGCGGAGAGTTGGGCTGATACGCCCAATCCGGAGCAAGCGAACAAATCTCTATGGCAGTCCGCCCAAGCTGGAACAAGTGAATAAATGTCTCGAGGGAGTTCGAAGGCGTAGTACCCGAGGAAATTTTTTGGGGAGCCTATTTATACTGCGGCTGGGTTTTTTCATTGATAAAAAGAGATTTTCATTTTGGAAGAAATTCGTGAGCCGTGAGGTTTTGTTAAGTCGTTTTTTCGATTTCTGAAAACTATACTCTCTTTTATTATAGTGGAATTTTGTTTTGTCTCGCTCGTGAACGTAGATTATCTTGTGATCGAACCACGTAAATTTTCATGCTCTGTATTTATTTTTCCGCGTTTGTTTCGAACAAAACAAAACCCGCACCTGAATGATTCTTACATGTTTTTATCTGTTTCTCATCATTTGGCTGATAAACAGAGCTAGGTGGGAATACTTTCAGCCAAGGATCGCAACGACAAAGAATGTGATTTGAGTTGACAGGAGTTGTACTGGGGTCACATGATTTTGGTATCGGTGTTATTCATGTTAGCTGGCCTCACACTTTTGGTTTCATGTAGATGTGGAGGCAAATTGTCATCATGCCTACTTTTTCTTTTTGTTTTGCTTTATCGCCTTATGGAACTTTATGGCCAGACACTGAATTGACACCGAGAGACACTTTTTTCGCTTTTACTGTAGCAGTTTCAATTACAAGGAAATACGAGAGGCAAAAGGTTCTGTTCCGTGAAATAGGAGATGGTCTAGAGTGCGATGAATAATCCATTTGAAAGCTTTTAACTGAGCAGGGAGAGATTAGCGATCTTCAGTAAAGGCTGGAGATTGTCCCTTTAGGAAGCATGCATGATTGATGATTTTGCGACACGTTATGCGAGATCGCTACCAACTCATTTATACATTTATGAGCTTGACTGAGTCAGACAAAAGTATGGTTTTATTGTGCTTAAATACCTTGATATCTTTTCTTCATGTGTATTCGAAATGTTTGTTGCCCTAGGATAAAGGGTCTTTTTATCCGCTCTGACACACGTCAACGATCAAATGCATGTGTTTCGCCTCGAATACTGTGTTAAATGTGAAAAGGGGCCAGTGAAATGAAGTTTGAAGCATGATTCAATTAAATCGATCTCGCGTCCCCGGATCATATCGATTTAACTTGTCTTTCCTAAAATCATGAAATGATTTGGAAGTCGATCGGAGTCTATTTCGCAGTGAAATATTTCTCACGGCTTGATTGCGTGGGGGTAGGTGGTGCAGTATTTCTCATCTGATGCACCGCTCTTGGCCTTGAGCTTTCACTATCATTTTTGAAGTTATATGGGTGTATTAAAATTTGATAGAGACCCTTTTCTCCATTAGGGAAGTATTCTGAATTGCCTTTTCCTCGAATGAGTGTGCTCGATAATAAGAGGTGTTTGGTCAAAGATTGAACCTACTTGTATTTGAAGGGATGTATCGAGAACCGAAACAGAACGATCACGCAGAAAATAGAGAAAATAGACGATGCACGAATTTACCCACGTTCACCCTCGAATAGGGCTACGTCCTGCAAAGAGATTTCACTATGATTTTAGGTTTACAGCCACTCAACTAGTTACAATGATCAGAAAAACGAGCAAAATATATATATGCCCCAAACGAGCCCAAAACCTAAACCTATATGAAACCTCTTAATCTCGCACCATACGGGCCAGCCCGTACCCGTTAAGGTTTCGGGGGCGCTGCATCCGAGCCCCTGACCGCTCACCGGCGAGCGGGGCAGCCGTCTGCTGACCGGGCAGCGGAACCCCCGTCGGGGGGCGCTGCCTCCGAACCCCCGCCCGCTGACCGAGCAACGGGGCACCCGTGTCCGGGGCACTGCCCCCGAACCCCCGCATTCCGCACGCATGGGTCACATGTCGTTGGACAACACTTCAGTTTTCCTAAACTCACGTGGGCGTACCCGGTGTGAGAAACAAGGTCCCCAAAGTATTCGCCAACTCCAATAGTATTTCATTGATTGTTGTTCCTCTAAGCGCTTTTTCTCTCTTCCATTTTTTTGTAATTGGCAAGTATCTATCACATGCTAGGAACGTAAAAACATTGCATGATAATTATATTGACCCGGCCACACCTCCACCGCTGATCGAGATTGCCACCATGAGACGCTGCTTCTCTCTCTCTCTCTCTCTCTCTCTCTCTCTCTCTCTCTCTCTCTCTCTCTCCCTGTTCAAGATGACCAAGCCAAACGCAGCTCGCTCCATCGAAGCATAGCAAGATTTGGCTCCGCCACTCTTCGGCGACGAGCCAGATCTCGCTTACTCTTTGACAGTGCTTGCTTCTAGCTAGCCTCAATTGGCCTTTGTTGAAGACAAAAGACGATAGAGCCACCGGTCGATTGTGATTAGTGCCGGCCTCGTCGCAAGAACATAGAAACTAAGTCATAGGAGAGAAAGCACAGAGCAGACACTGCCAGCGGAGGAGACAGTTCTGTGAACGGTGCCGCGATGGATGGTAGGAGTTCACATGATGCAAAGATGATGTCATTTTTGTCTAATACATTCGCAAGCATCATGTGGCAATTTTCCCCTTGACCTCTCTTATGTATACAGCATAGTCAAACAATTCTGATCCGACCATCGGACTTTCAAAGTGATTTCAGTCAGACCGAACCTTCAACCATCAAGTAAAAAGCGACGGAAAGCTAAATGCGGCAAGTTAACGAGGGCATACGCCAACTTGAGTTCAATTCCCTTAAGAAGCAATAATGTTAAATCATATCTCAATTTTAGTCTGAACTTTTTTTTGTCTCATAAAATAACATGAACTTTAGTCAGGTTCCAATTTTTGTCCAAACTCTCTTTCTCATGAAAAAGCACCAACTTTTAGGTTGGATCTCAATTCACACTTAAACCTTTTTTGTCATAAAAAGCATCAATTTTCAATCGCTATCCAAATCTAAATCCCGTCAAGTTTTCGTTCAATGATAGATCTTTAATAACATCATTAGATGGAATTTTGATGGAGGCTGGATCCAAATACCAAGTAAAAGTTTATGCTTTTTACGAGACGAAAAGTCAAATATTAAGTTGGTGCTTTTTTATGAGGCATAAAAGATGAGCAAGAATTGAAATATGACCTAAGGTTAGAGTTATTTCATGAAATAACAAAGAAAGTTCCTGTTGAAATTGAGACTAGATCTTGAAATCGGTGATTTTTAAGAGAATTGACGCCGCCATAGTTACATTCTTGGAGGTGACAGACACAACACGATTTCTCTGTTGTTTTTATTCAACGGGTAGTTCTCGGAGTGACATAATGAGAAGTGACAACTACGTCGTGTGGAAGTAGACAGATAAACTAAAACTAAACGAAGTTTAGGTACCTCAAACTCGAGAAAGTTACTTAAACACAGTACGTTTTATCTTCATGTGGCTCCAATCTATAGCAGGCGAATCCACACATAATAATGAGGACGATACAGGGGGCATCTTTTGCAAAAGATCTCTTTTCATTGAAAAAGATCTCTTTTCACACGGCATGATTAGAAACCCTTTTAGTCAAATATCGACTGTTGCATCATCGTCATTAATATCCTCCACCAATTTTTCCACAGGATCGCAGACGGGTCCTTTCTTGCTTTAAAAATCATCCCTCTTTGCCATATGCCTTTGCACTTTCCTTTTCTCGAGGATCTGAGATGCCCTTTGACAGCTACAAGCCAAAACTGCAGTGCTTTTGAACAACATCGTTCATCTTTCCATTTCCCTCTTCGTTGCCAAAATATACCCTATGATTTACCCTCCTGCTTTCTCCTACTATAGTAAAAGAAGTTATTCAATTGGGTAAAGCACTGGACCATTTAAATAACACCCAGAAAATAATAAGAAAGAGCGAACGTGACGCATGCCAAGCAGAGTGGTTTGCATTTCTTTAGCTCATCATGAACAATATATTTTAGCAGCTGTCCTAGCTTGAAGTCTCACCCACACATACAAATGGAAATATTTAATTAGCAGATGGCAAAGTTCACAACCTTTTCTCCGGAATCATGCACACAAGAGAAGAACATAACGTAACATATAATTTTTATTATCTTTGAGCTCTCATGATTTCTCATCACAATTGCCTTTATTTGATTCAAGAAATCTGCTAACCCACTCTAAATTCAACGAACTCTCGTTAGAGAAATCGAAGAACTCGTCCACGTCGAAATCAACGCTCGTCTTTGACTCTTCGCCTCCATTGGACGAACTCTCCTCTCTCGCTTCCACACTCACCATTTCGGTTTCCCTCCTTCTCTGAGCTTCCTTGCCTTCTCTCTCAGGCGCATCGCTTTGCGGCTCCTTTTGCTTTATTTTCTTGCTCAAATAAGAGTTCCAATAATTCTTTATCTCATTATCTGTTCGACCGGGTAATCTTCCAGCAATCAAGGACCACCTGATTTTTTCAACCCAAAAAAGGGAAAAAAAATCAGACCACCCATGCTAGGCAAACTGTGAAACAAAATGAATGACTTCTCAAGAAAGCAATCAACATATGCTAAATGCGAACCTGTTCCCTAATAGTTTGTGAAGCCTTAGTATCAAGTCCTCCTCTTGGTCGGTGATGTTGCCTCTCTTGATGTTGGGTCTTAGATAATTCAACCATCTCAACCTGCAACTCTTCCCGCATCTACTGAGACCTGGAAAAGAGAGAAAAAACAAAAGAACCATATTTTTTAAGACGTACACAGAATATAATATACTTCAAAATGTTCTTTTTATCTTCTCAAAGCCAACTAAAAAACATGGATAAAAGTATCAAAAAAGATCACCTGCTGTAGCTGCAATTGTCTTCCACCTTTTTGCACCATGAACTGCAATAACCTCGGCAAGCTTTCTATCTTCTTCAGGTGCCCATGCTCCTTTACTATATTCCTTTGCAGCTGATGATTTCTCCATGGAAGAGAGAGAGAGAGTTGAAAGGCCTTGGAGAGAGGATGGGCGTTCTGAATTGTTACTTGAGGACGATCGCTCTATATCTAAGAGGGTTTTGTGTTGTTGGGTCCCTGTGTCGCCCACCCTTCTTGGTGGAAGAGAAAAACAATCAAGTACCACTGGTATATGTACGCATATAGAACAGATCATATAGATACTGCAAAAAAGAAAAGTTTTAATATTTATGGGACTTTATGATTGAGCAATCGAGAGTGCCATAAAGTTTGAACCCTACTACTACTGCCACCACCAAATACATGCTAATCCAAAGGCTGCTAAAAGGAAAGGAAATTATTTCTTAATCACTGAGTGCGGGTACACCTGCTTTTAATTACATGCCAAAAAGAAAAAAAAGTTGTATATTGTAAGAAAATCAGACATCTTTGGACCATTTTATGGACAATAGAACAAAATCAATATGGTGCGAAATCTGCAAGAGATGCGGTGGATTAGAGTAAAAAAAGTTTCACGGATTCTTGATGCGCAATGGTTTGATCAAGGAGAACGGGTCTAAAAATACTTAATTGAAAATGTTAATCGCGAAAGGAAACGAAAAGAAAGAAGAAAATGACAAGGGCATAATGGAGGGCAAAAGTGTAGACATCGCATGGCAAAAAGTTATTACCTTCGGGGGTTGCCTTTGAGAGGGTCTAGGGATTTACATAGAGGTCAAAGTTGAGGAACATAAAATTTATTTTTTGCCGTTTTGCATGTGCAATTTATTATCAATATTTAGGGCTCGAAATCTCATGCTAAAAGGGGTTACAACAAGGGGCATGCATATATATATTTATATATATAACAGTAATAATATATATATATCAGATTTTGATGGCAGCACTGCAATAGCTTGAATAATTATAAGAGCTTTTCAGAGCCCCGAAAAACAAACAACTAAAATATTTTCCCCTTGGTGAAAGGCATGAAGAATTTCTATGATTGGTCCCTCGTCTATACAGCAGTAGACTCGGACCACGTGAGGCACTTCTAGACTAGTGCGCAGTTCGTCTATTTAATTCAAATAATTAGATGAAATATGTACCGTTTGTAATTAATTAAATTGAGAGACAAAGTTGCAATTATCAGCTTTCTATTATACTATACCTCGCTGTCAGTGACAGCGGCTCCTTGATCTATGGACCCTTATGCGAATTGTTCGTTGTGGAGCGTAAATTGTCCTTGATTTTGTGGATTCAATTTGTGGGTAGAAGTTGTTGATAAGGAAAGTGGCGGTAAAAGCCAAAAACTTGCCTAAAATAAATGAAGCATTAGGTGAAAACGGGGAAAGTACCACTCTTCGATCGAGGAAAGCAAACGACAAACTGACTTACGAAATCGCAGATGGAGTTGTTCCAAGATTGCATCTCCCTTGGAGTGCTTTAGTCTAAAGAATTGGAGGGATCACCTAATCAATCTTTTGATGCGAAAGTACTCCAATTGTCTGTAAATAGGCATCGTCGAGGAAGAGAATCCTTTCGATCGCGAATGCAGCATATCAAATGGAATTATTAATTATGAAGTGGGAAACGCGAGACGGGTCTTAAGAAAAAAAAGACCCTAGTGAGAGATAAGCAAACTTAGTCAAAACATCAGTGGACAAAATTTAGTTCCGGGGTTGAATTTTATCACGACGAAAGAGAGACGTGAGAAACGGGCAGAGCAAAATGGCCGTCCCTAACATTGATGTGTTGAAACAGCAAAAGAAGAAAGGGAGAAGGACAAGGTTGTATGACTGACTGGTCTCGCACGTGAGTACGAAAATGAAGAAGAAAGCCGCGATTTGATGTTAATTGATACTAATTCGGATGTGTTAACAATGCGTGGGGACATAAAATATATTATATTTTAAGATATTCGCTATCACCTAAAGTAACTTGGACGTTTATATACATGATGGTCTCAAGTGACGGTCAAATTGTCTCTCTTGTCCCGATTTTCAACGCTAGAGCTAAAAAAAGCATGTTCGGTTTACACTCATTATTTTGGGTTTAGACCTTTATGTTTTTCGAAAATTATTTTGTAAATCAACATTGGTACTTTCAAATTTAAACCCGTACAGGGAGATGTAGTCTCGACAGTTTGTGGGAATTTAACTTTTTCTCGCCTAGTACTCAAAAAGTGTTTAATTGAAATTAAAAATATCCGTAATTGTCAATGATAGTGTTCGCTTATATATAAAATAAAGAGGCACCAACATAATTACATGCACATTTGTATAAGCTTAGCATGCATGACCAATACGAGGTCCAAAGTTCACTCAAGTCCAGTCCCTACCTTCACTTTCTTAAGCACAAATGATTGTCCCTGTTCTTTCTTTTTTTTATTTCTCTCTGTGAAAATTTATGAGTCAAAAGAGCTCATATTGTATTGAGAACAGATATAATTTGCATATAATAATTTATATGGTATAAGAACCACGAACACACAGAATAATATACTTCATATGTTAATTAATTTTCTAAGAGGCAATAATGAAGCATGACTCACGTGTATATGGACCCTTTTGTCAATGTCTTTTGATGTGATTGTGGGACAAACCGGAACTCCAACGAAAGTCACTGTCTATACAGTGTACAGTATACAGTATACATCTACGGCGAATCTTTCTTGTATCGTGTGCCTCTCCTTAGGTTTCTAAACCGCCAAACGCCCGTTGCTCCCTTTGACACATGTACGTACACTTCATTGCAAATAAGAAGTTGGACTTTTTCATTGCTAATATCAACTTTTTGGAATTACATTCACATTCAGTCTGCGATTTACACATGTAAAACGGCACAATTACAAAAATAAATCATAAACATATTATAGTTATGTCAATTCAGTTTTAAACCTTTTAATAATTTGCCAATTTAATCCTTCCGGCCAAAATTGATCGGAAATCGCTGACGTTGACACTGACCGTCTCTTTTTTCCTTTCTTTCTTTTTTTCCCTACTTCCTCCGCGACCAGCGCGGGTCGCCCTCCCCAGAGGCTGGTGAGGTTGGCCCTTGCCAAATATCGGTGAGGGTCACCCTCGCCGATCGGCGACTATGGCCGATCGCCGATCATCGCCTAGGCACAGCGACCAAAAGAGGAGGAAGAAAAAAAAGAAAGAAAAGAAAGAAAAGAAGAGAAATAATAAATAATTCATAAAAGAAATTACAAAAATTATCCATATCAGTGTCGGTTATGAGTCCACGTAAGCAATTTTCGCTCAAAATTGATCGAAATAACTAAATTAATAAACTGTTACAAATTTTATGACTAAATTAACCAAATTAAAAGATTTAGAATTGAATTGACATAAATATAATAAAGTTTAATACTTTCTTTTTCTAATTTTTCCCATGTGAAACACTACTCGCAACTAAACAAAAGCATGCCAGACAATAATTCTCACATTGAATTTGGTGACACGACAGTTTCCTGGAAAACAAAATGTGCTCCGTCCTTTTACACACCACTGGCGTGTAAAGCTCCTAAAACTGTCGGTGCTCCCGTGACTATCCACCAATTCCTACTTGTAAATTGCAAAGAGACATTATAATGAATTCACCCAATTGATGATAGAAATTTGTTCCATGAGATTTACATCGAATGTCATGGATTTCTAAAAAATCTCTGAGATAAAAATGGCTGTACAACGATTTTCCAATGAGTACGTTACGTTGAATTGCGTAGGGATCTTAAACAAAATCGTATTAGCATGGGGAACCTCCACAGAAAGGTGAAGATATTCTTGCCTCTGCTGCAACTTGATTTTCAGCACACCCCTCCCAATTTGGTATCTGCAATTCGAGCCTTTCTTCACTTGCATTGTAGCTTCGCGTGCGGGCAAGCATTACTGTGGATAGAACCCTTCGATGGGTTCAGCTTCTAGTTAGTTGGAAAGCATTTTAAATCTGAAAGTGAGGCGATTAGAAAAGTCCTCGTGATTACAGGCGCTCCTGCAAATCGATAACCGTTGGATCACGAAGGAACAAATCTCGATCTTTCATTGAAAAATCTCGAAGTGCTTGTGAGACACAACTTGACGGGTGGATCGGTTTCTCAAGAGACCATGGAGACTGGCCAAAATTATCAGGTAAGTTTCCTTGAAGCTAGGGTAATTGATTGTGACATTAGGAAAAGAAAACTTAGGGTCCATTCCTCTTTTTTTCCTTAAACTAGTTTGCATTTATTTAAACTTTGAAAAACTTTAAAATTATTTTATGTTAGGGTTAACTTGGTGCGTAGTTAGATAACATGTTAGCATCACGTGCCCACCAAGGCAGTGATTTTACTAGCAAAGTGCCTAGATTTGGTTAAAGTGTATTAATTGCAAACAAATGAAACCCCGGAAGATCGATCTTGTGAAATTGAAGCTTATCGATCTAATTATAAATCCCGTGAAGATTTTTTTTACCGCCACTTGAAATTTACCAATTTGAGCTACAAACATGTGGCTCCCACTGTATATTTACAAAACCATATTGTATATTAGCCACGACAAAAGATAATTATAGGTATGTTGTCCCGCAGCTCTCCTTTTGATGCATTTGATATATATTTAAAAAAATGAAAATAAAGCAAAAAAAGCATCTAGCTGGACTAGGAAAAAAAAAAAGAAAAAACATACTTTGCTCTCTCTCTCTCTCTCATGATTATATTTTGTCTCATTTTTAATCTCCGTACTTGCTAAGTTGCACGACTTTATTCATAACGTGCTGTTCCCACCCCCCGAATTTTGTGGCTGCAATTCAGTGATGTGATTGGGCACATGAGAAGGGCAAAAGTTAAATACAATGTTGCTCGTTGACTTCGGTATTATTTGACATCAGAACGTAGACAAAACTCAAGACGATCGTGCCCGAGCCTGCCTAGTATGCTTTCTTTCCTCATTATACGAAAATGGTTCGAGTATGTACACGTATACATTTCTGAATTTTGATAAATGAAGCCTTTCCGATTTATAATTTATATTCATTAAGGTGCAGTACAAACTTAATGTTTCTGTCAACTCGTTATTTAACATGAATCGGCCAATTTGTTGTCAATACAATTGACCATATGATTAATCTAATAGGTCGAAAGTTATAGACTCACCTTTCTCTCGCATTATATTCATGTGATTCGGAACGACATTGGGTTTTTAGGACGCCTTCGAAACTCTTACGGGGACTCGAAGATATTCACGTCATTTTACAGCATTGGCAAATCAAGAGACCGGTTGTAACGCTCGCTCTTTCAAGCCTGGCCACTTTTTTAAGTACGCTATTCACTAAGGTTTTCCCAAAAGAAAGTTACTCATTTGAATGAACTAAAAAATGAATTGTCCCGCACTCCTAAACCTATAAGAGTCTGACAATTTATGAGTGTCTAGCCCCTTCATGCATTCTTGCACATGTCGTTCCACTTAGCTTTGGCAAAATAAGTTCTATATGAAAAACTGATTAAAGAGAAGATGATTGCTGAATACTAATGCTTTTTTCCTAGTACTCCTACGTGCGATAACTTGTTCCGGAGGTCTACTGTTGTTGCATGTTTTAACTTCTGAGAATTGGGCAACGCATTGCATTCTGACGGCATCAGGAATGCAAGAAAGGGGAAAAAGAGAGAAGATTCGACGTCTCTCGTGGGCTGAGCTGAATCGATCTGCGAAGAAAGAAAGTCTTGATTCGCCTTATGCCCCCTCATCATGTGAGGGTGTCTCTAGTCTTCTGCACATGATCATGCAGGCAAAAGTCCGTCCTTTTTGCACTTTTATTATCATCTTTCGTTTTCCTTTCTCCTTTTTTATCTCTATGCCCGATTGCCACGCCTGGAAAATCTTTTGTTCTCTTCTCTTTGCCTTTACTAGAATGCCATTTATCAATATTTGCAAATTTGTCTCTCCTTTTGTGGTTCTTTCTCAGTCAGATTTCTAACAACAGACGGGTCAATCGTGCAGAAAATAGTGGGAAAAGGAATGAGAAAGTGGCGCCTTTGCTGATCAAGGCAGTACCAGATTGAACATTTACAGATCAAAAATTTTGATCCGCACTGACTTCAAACAACAGTAGATTGAACTTATCGAAAGTATATGGAAATCAACAGTTGTGGTTTATGAGATTCATGAAGAGTTTTGTGGATTCATGAGCATGATCCTTTCGAAGCATTGTCATCCTCCGATAGAAGGAACTCGCTTGGCCAGTCCAGATTTAGAGGGGTCCTCATGGAGAAATCGAAGAGATCATCCACATCGAAGCTGGTGATAGCTTCTAAGTGCTCTTTACTACTCTCTGATGTTTTCTTCTCTTCTAATTCTCTTACTTGTTTAGTCTCGTCCTTTTCGCTCGAAGCTTGACTAATCTGCTTCTCCTTTTGGTTATTAATTTTCTTGCCCAAATGAGAATTCCAGTAGTTTTTGATCTCGTTATCTGTCCGACCCGGCAATCTCCCCGCAATCAAAGACCACCTATACAAGCAAGACAAAAAGAATTCAAGTTATCAACAACAGGTTCTCAACAGGCTTTCTTTTTGTAATATGGGGAAAAGACAAAACGAAACCTATTTCCGAGGAGCTTGTGAAGCCTAAGTATCAAATCCTCTTCCTGGTCTGAAATATTGCCTCTCTTTATGTTGGGCCTCAGATAATTCATCCATCTTAGCCTGCAACTCTTGCCACTCCTATTCAAGCCTGAAGAAGATGGCAAGCTTTTCTCATCATCATGTCGAGACATCGAGAGATCGAGAGAGAGAGAGAGAGAGTTACCAGCTTTAGCTGCAATGGCCTTCCATCTTCTAGCGCCGCTTACTGCAACGACCTCAGCTAGTTTTCTGTCTTCCTCCGCAGTCCATGCTTCCTTGTTTATCTTCTTGATCCCACCCTCCATTTCTGAGAGAGAGAGAGAGAGAGAGAGAGAGGGAGAGAGAGAGAGTGGGGGGGAGATGGATGGGGGGTGGTGTCGAAAGCCTGAGTAATCTCCCACTCCCAGCGATGAAGTGAGTTTTGGCTATATTGAACTCCTCTATTATAAAGTGGTCGTTTTTATGGGACTCCATGATTGAGCAATGAAGGCACGTCATGAAAGGCTGCTACATAGAGAATCATTTTGCCTAATTTTGAGTGCCCACCTCGGGATATACTTTCTAATTTCTTCTGGCAAAAACTATGAAGCCAGAGTCTAAGGTAATAAGAATAGACTTAATACAATAAAAAATCCGAAATTGATATTAATTTTTTGAACCACAAAAAATTCTAAACTAGTATATTTATGATAAATTTACCCTCAATTAGTTTTCATTAAATTGGATTAATATCACGAAAAACCCCAAAACAGTACATCTGTGATAAATGGAGGGTAAAACCCCAAATCGATATACCTGTCAACTGTCACGTGTCATTAACTCAGCAATTTGACACTAAAATTTAACAGAAACTAACGAATGACAAATTTATCACGGGTATACCGGCTTGAGGTTTTTTGTGGTCAAAAAGTTATTTTGGCATAACCTTATCACATGTGTATCAGTTTAAGGTTTTTTTGTTATATTAACCCATATGAATAATAGTTTGTCACGTATTTCTACACCGATATAATTAAGTTAATCCCATGTTGACTAACCGAGAGTATAAATAAACTTGATACTTTGAAATGACTCGATAAATTCTAGTATATTCAAAACATCGAGTCATTTCGTAATTACAAATCTGTCGATTCTTTTTCCCCTACGACCCTAGTTACGATGAATTCTTCGACCTTATATATATTCAAGAAAATTACGGATGTTCATCTTGTTTTACTTCTGCTGGGTATTAATTACACCATTAGTCACTCTCCCTCTCTTGATGCCAACAACGATTTCAAAGTAGACTAATCGTTGCGGAAGGAAAGATATAATCTGCACATGTATATATACATTGATTTTGTTCAGGTAAAAGCATTGATGATGGGTTCCTACCTAATCATTCCAGAATATACATCAAATCGTCCAATGCGGGATTTGCAAGTGACTCATGTATGTGCGACCAACGTACAAATCATTCCCACCTTTTCCATTAATTTTCTTTTGTCCAATAAACACGTGTGTCTTGACGAATCATGTGCGAGGACAAAAGAGGGTGAAAGCTCAATGGGAGCTTAGGTCACAAATCTTTGATTTTATTAAGGGTTAGGTGAAAAGGGTGCTGTGTTCTCTGAAACGTAGACCGGGGAAACATTGACAATTGACAGGCGAATTCGCTAACGTGGCCTCAACAATCCCATTCCTCATGGATTCATTACTTTGTAATGGCACGGCGTGTAGGATCTCCCTGCACTAAATAAGATAACTTTAATTAGTTTCACTGATAAAATGTCGCTCTCTTTTTCAATTAGAACAGTTCACTGAATCACATGCAAATATGCATGCATGGGCTGGGTACAAACGGAAAGCGGGGAGGGAATGATTAAGTGGAGTAATTAACAAAAGGAATTTGATAAGAGGACAAAGTTTAAGGACAAGATGTCAAAGGACAAACGAAGAAAGCCAAAGATTTGTTTAAATTAAATGTTTACACTTTATATAGTACGCTGCTTTCTGCAAAGGGCTCTCCCCACTTGCCATGGTGCTGAAGTAGACGTATGAATCATATAAATATGAACCTTTTCTTCCTTTCTTTTGTGAAGAATGAGCATTAACTTCATGAACCTGATCTTAGATAACTATAGTGGAACATCGACTTTATGGACCGTAGCGATGGCATTTGGGAGGATTTATAAAAGAAGCTATCGCTATTGCTGTATTGCTAAAAAGTTGTGCATGATTACATTGGAGGATCAGATATTATTAGGTCTCGAAAGAGATCAAAGAGGACCTCTTCTTGATCATGACCCACGTCCATGTAAAAAGAAATGTGAAAGTGACTTTGTGATCTCTAGTGAGGACCCAGCAAGAGATATGAGTTCAGTATACTAACCACAAAAATTCAAGAGGATGTGTGTTATTATGCAGAAGGGACAATTCTGTGAGATAAAAAGTGAGCAGTATGAATTATCCAGGAATCCTTCTAGTTTCAATCAAGAGACGGAAACTATTGTCGCGGATACGAGATGTGCCCAACTACGTATATATTGAGTCAAAAATTTCAAATGAGAAAATCGGTGCTAAAATTATCGAATATCATAAAAGTCAGTACAATCTCTAGTTTGTTACTTATTTTATAAGTAACTCCTCACACAAATTCGAAACTCTTCGGGGCTCTGAAGCTTGAAATTCGATAGATATGGGCTGAAAGACGAGCATGAAAGCATAATTAGACGAAACTTCAATATATGTCGATGAAGACGGCGAGGTTCAGCAGTGTGATCCGATGAGACTTTGGTATATGGCGACGAGGACGAGAACGCATTAGAAGCGTGATCCAACGAAACTTCGACATAGGCCGACGAAGGCAACGAGGCTTGGAAGTTTGATCCAACGACGAAGCTCCAATATGTGTCGACAATGATGAAGGGGTGAAGCTTGAACAGATGAGACTTCGTTGCTCTTCGTGTTTCACGATCTCCATGTTCTTGAAGCTTTTCGTTCTTGCTTTTCGAAAGGCAAGAACTTTAGTATATGTGGAGAGCTTTGATGCTTCTTAGAATCTCTTTTGAAACGTGTATTCTCACTCCTATGAACGTGCATTCTTATTTGTAAGGACTTCGCGAGGATGTTTAAAAAGGAAATCCTACTTCGAAAGATCCCGAAATCATATCCACGTTATATTATCGAAGATATCCTGCAATGCCATCTTCCAATTATATTCCTAGAAGTTTATCTCCGAAGATACCAACATATTGTCGAGGTTTAAAATACATACCCGGAATATATCACGATAGAAACATCTTCTGTAAAAGTGATACTTTTTCCTTTTGACATTGTTCATGTCAACAAGAGAATTGTGGTACGTAATTTACAAGGAAAATCGATATGAAGTGGGATAGTGAATGACTAGAGCAACTTTACAAGTTACAATTTGAGCTCCAAGTTCGAGCCGAATTCAAGTATATTATTATCACTACAAAAAAATTGGATTTTTGCCACGAAAATTTGCGACGAAAAAATTTTCGTTGGAAATTTGCGACAAATTTTCCAACGAAAAGTAAAATTCGTTGGAAATTAGCGACGAAAAATTTTTCGTCGCAAAATTCGTTGGAAATTTACAACGAAAAATTTTTTGTCGCAAAATTCGTTGGCAATTTCCAACGAAAACTTTTTCATTGGAAAATTCGTTGGAACTTTCCAACGAATTTTTTTTCATTGTAAATTTCCAACGAATTTTCCAACGAACTCAAAAAAACCCGGTAATTTTTATATTCATTGGAAAATTCGTTGGCAATTTCCAACGAATTTTCCAACGAATTTCAATTTTTCGAGCAATTATTCTAGTGTGTATACTTTTCGTTGGAAAATTCGTTGGAAATTTCCAACGAATTTTTTTTCGTTGGAAATTTCCAATGAATTTGCCAACGAATTCAAAAAAACCCGGTATTGTTCGGCATTTTTTATATTCGTTGGAAAATTCGTTGGAAATTCCCAACGAATTTTCCAACGAATTTCAATTTTCCGGGCAATTATTTTAGTGTATACAATTTTCGTTGGAAAATTCGTTGGACATTTCCAACGAATTCTTTTTCGTTGGAAATTTCCAACGAATTTTCCAACGAATTTCAATTTTCCGGCAATTATTTTAGTGTGTACAATTTTCGTTGGAAAATTCGTTGGAAATTTCCAACGAATTTACCAACGAATTAAAAAAAATCCGGTATTGTTCGGCATTTTTTATATTCGTTGGAAAATTCGTTGGAACTTTCCAACGACTTTTCCAACGAATTTCAATTTTCCGGGCAATTATTTTAGTGTCTACAATTTTCGTTGGAAAATTTGTTGGAAATTTCCAACGAATTTGCCAACGAATTAAAAAAAACCCGGTATTGTTCGGCATTTTTTATATTCGTTGGAAAATTCGTTGGAAATTTCCAACGAATTTTCCAACGAATTTCAATTTTCCGGGCGATTATTTTAGTGTGTACAATTTTCGTTGGAAAATTCGTTGGAAATTTCCAACGAATTTGTTTTCGTTGGAAAATTCGTTGGAAATTTCCAACGAATTTTCCAACTAATGCAAAAAAAAACCTATATTGTTCGACGAATTGAAAAAAAATTCTCAATTTCCACGTTCTCTCTCACCGTGACGCCATTGGGCAATCGCCGCATCATATCCTCGCCGCCGCTCCCCTCTACCTCGCAGTGCTTCTCGGCCTCCCTCTTCACCACAATCCTCACCAGGTCCCTCGCCAAATTCTTCCGCCTCAGCCTCACCGCCCGCCGACCGGGCTTCTCGATCTTCTGAGCCCTAATTTTGAGGTTGTGGAGCGCGGGACCTTACCTTCCGATTTCCGGGTCCTCCTCTGGATCTTGAGCGACTCGGGCACTTTCTCCTTGTGCTGGCGGTGCTTCCCCTGCAGGTAGTGAATTTTGCAGAGCTTCTTGTCCTCCATGACCGGGCGATTGCACCGCCATTGACGGCCGTCCGTCCGGTTGCACCGCAAGTGGTCCGGCAGAGCCTCGTCTGCCTTCATGGTCGGACCCCCTGAACTGCAATTTCCCGGAAAAAAGGAGTCTCTGCCAGGAAAATCTGGCGATCTTCGGTGGAAAATCAGCAAACCCAGAGGTGGGTTTTGTGCTTCTGCGGGTGACAAAGAAAAGGGTTTTAAGCAGGAGATGTGGGTATTTATCTCGACGACGACGAGGCTGGCCCTCGCCGGCCATGGCGAGGGCCGAGCTTGCCATGGCCGGTGAGCTCGAGCTCGCCCAGATCTGGGTGAGCTCGGCCCTCGCCGGCGACGAGGCTGGCCCTCGCCGGCCATGGCGAGGGCCGAGCTCGCCATGGCCGGTGAGCTCGAGCTCGCCCAGATCTGGGCGAGCTCGGCCCTCTCCGGCGACAAGGCTGGCCCTCGCCGGTGGCGAGGGCGATTTTTCGACCAACAAAAAAAAAATCGATGGAAAAAAAATTTCCACAATTTTTCCACCAAAAAAAAAATTTCGATGGAAAAAAAATTTCCACGATTTTTCTACCAAAAAAAATTTGTAGTTTCCAACGAAAAAAAAATTCGTCGGAAAAAAAATTCGTTTCCAACGAATTTAGCCACAATTTTTCTAACGAATTTTCCAACGAATAAAAATTCGTCACAAATTTCCAATGAAAATTGAAATTTTTCGTTGGAAAAATTTGCGACGACTTATTACCAACGAATTTTTTTTCGTTAGAAAATTCGTTGGAAATTCTTTTTCCAACGAATTTTTCTAAATTTTTCGTTGGAAATTTTGTCAGAAAAAACATGTTTTTTTGTAGTGTTTGGTGCAATTAACATGTGCATCCAAACAAGAAATTGTGCTCCAGCCTAATTCCAAGGAAGTAAAATCAATATGGGGGCTCGAGTCATGACATTGCTTCGTACTCTTCTGTTTGTCTTTTGCTAAGCATAAAGCCAAATCAAGATGATCATTTTAGATCGCCCGACCGGTCAAATTCTACCTACGAGGCTTAGATAAACAAACCCTCTTTAAAAAAGAAAAGAAAGATAGATAAAATTCTCCACTTGCATTCAAAAGCCTATTTGTGAGGGCAAGTGCATGTTAACTAGACTTTATTAAATTGGACCGACCCTATATTTTATTATATTTTTAAAGTTAGATCTAATAGTCATTCGGGCTATTAAAAAGATTGGCGGAGTCGTGCCAACTGTCACGTATATCAAATCTAATACTTGAATCGAATCAAGAAATGAGGCGCCCCATCCCAAGATTTAAGTAGGGTCCCAGGATTAAAGGACGTATTTTTTGTCCTCTCTACAGCTTTATTCTTTCTGTTTTCTATTAATTTATCTCTCTCTTCCCCTTTTCTTCTTTTTGTTTTTTTCTCTCGCCTCATCATTTATTTCAACACTAATCAGCATAGTAATAAAGGAAAATTTCAAATAAATGCCTGAAATATTATAATTTTCTCAAATAAGAATCTGGAGTAGATTTTATTTTTAATAAGGATCTAAAATATTCTCATTTTTTTCAAATAAAGGCCCGGGGTAAATATTGTTTCAGATAAGGGTATGAAATGATTATGTTGGTCTCAAAGAACGGCTTGACCTCACCAGTGTCAAGGGCATTTTCATCTTTTAATTTTTTTTCTTTCTTTTGTTCCTTTTTGTTATTTTCTTTCCATAAAAAAGAAAACTCAAAAAAGAAAAAAAGGATAAAGTTAAAAAAAAGAAAAAGAAAAGGAAACACATATACTCCGCCTGTGGCCGATGAGGCCACCGGCACCTTAGCGAGGGCCTACTAGCCCTTGCTAGTTCAGAAGAGGGCCGGTGACCCTTGCCTAGACTGGGGCGAGGGCCGCTAGCCCTCACCAAAAATGGGAGAGGACGGCGACCTCTCCTAGATCTGGGCGAGGGTCGTCGGCCCTCACCCCAGTCTGGGCAAGGGTCACCAGCCCTAACCTAGGTCTGTGAGAGGGTCATTGCCCTCGTTGAGGTGCCTGCGATCCCGCCTGTCATTGTTATCGCCCCATGGGCTATAAATTACCCTCCCACTTGTATTTTTTCTTTTTTAAAAAAACTTTTATCTTTTTTTTTTTAATTTTTAATCTAATTTAACCAAAATTTATGTTAAAATTATTTTTTGACAAAAATGCCATTGACAGATTGAAATACATGGCCGATCGGCAAGGTTAGGTCCTTATTTGAAATTGTTATAGCTACTTTATGCCATTATTTGAGAAAATGAGGGCATTTCAGACCTTTATTTAGAATTTTCCCTAATAATAATATCATTGCCTCACCTCTCCCTAGGCTGAATCAAGTCATTTCATCTATCCTAACTAAAGTATGATATTTGTTTTAAATAAAAAAAAAATATTTCTTTCGTTCGTTGTTTTAGATATCCTTTTCCCTAAAAAGGGTTATGATTTGAGTAATGTAATAATGTAAAGATGTGTATTTACGTTACTTCTCTTTCCCTATGATGGGGACAAAAACCAAAATCATATCAGCTTTTAGGCAAAGAATTTCATGTAATTTCCCTTTCAAATTGCAGGCCGTGGCCTTATATAATTCAGGAAGTAATGCAACCAGGTCCATTAGCAACACCTGGGCCTCGTCAACACTCGTAAATCGGGTTCATCTCCATTGTAGCTCATTGGTTCGACGAATTCGAGATTAGCAGAGCAGAAGATAAATGCTACTACGTTAGGATGGGCTTTGTAATACATCTAGCTATTTCACTTCTTCAAGAAATTCGTGATGGGGCAGATTTGGTTCGTAACTTAGTTGACCAGAGAGTCCAAGGAGGAATCCGGGAGATTACTTAAATTTGCACTCGTTAACGCTAAAATCATGTGAGATCATTCAAGAAAGATTAATTGGTGTAGAAAAATGTAAGAGGGTAATATGAGAATATGGGTGGCCTTCAAGATTTCATTTTGGTAACTAGGGACCTGCCTTGAATTTTTTGTGATGGTTATCGAAAGTACCTCATTAAAGCAGAGAAAGCAGATGCTTCCAATTAGGGTAGTCTCGCCTATCCAGGTGCATACACCTGGCGGGCTGATAGGACCGTATTCTTTATTTTAACGTGTTGTTGCCCGCACACCCAGCTCTCCAATTGAGGGGAAAGTTTTTTTTCCTTCTCTCCAGTGAATACCTCCATGTTCAACGTACTAGAATTCAGAAAAAGCCTTTTAATGTCTTGCTCGGGAAGTAGACTGTTTGATCTTATAACATTATAATAAAACAAAGTCTCACATATATGGCTTGGGAACTGAAAGTATGAGAGTATAATATTGATGAGTGTACTTTCTTTGCAACCAACATTCACCGACTAGAATAGTAAACTTAAGCCTGGGAAACTCACTCTTATTAGAGATATTGACTTCTCAGTTATTAGATAAATCTCAGCATAAAACAAATTTTTGCCTTATTTAACAACTAATTACATAATTAAATCCGTTCGCGTTTTTTTTTCAATTTTTGTAAATAAAGAAAGAGACCAAATGGCAATAGACTATTCTTGTTGGGCTTGGGGTTGGGCCTCATACTCTCAAAAGATCAATACCAGTGGTCTAGGCCTACTGGTGTTCACTTGTTAAGCCCACGTGTCTTGGACCGATTCCCTCTAAACAACACTGCCTATTTTTTTAGTATTAGGTGTTAACATTTCGGTTTGGTTCGATTTAAGTTATCAACAAAACCAAGCCAAATTGTTATGGTGAGTACTTGAATTGAATTGAATTACGACCTGAGCCGAATTTGCTGTTCGCTGTGGGTTTTCATTTTTTTTAACCTTCTCACAAGGTAAAGTTTGGTAAAGTAATCGTGGGTTCATCATTTCTGTGGCCTGCTACCATTTATCACAAGAGTAATTCTCCCATCAACAGTGTTTTCCAACTTGACAAGAGATAGACATGTCCAAAATCCTGCCAAAAGCATGCAATTGCTGGTTTAATGCAAACCATTGTTTTTTAACTTTCAGTAAAACAAAATGCGAACTACAGATGAGACATATCTTGTGAATGAACATAAAGGATTCTTCACTGAGCTTTTTATGTCTGAAATGGAAATAACTTAAGTATCAACAATTTTGTCGGATAGGAGTACAGTTGAATTACAAAAAAGCAGCATAAATTTGCTCATAAGGCAGAATGTGAGCGTGAATAGCCCGCGACCATGAGCACCGATGACTGCAGTTCTTCCCTAATCAAGCATAATGCATTTTCATGAACGGAATGACTTGAATTCAATATATATATATATATATATATATATATGATGGCCGAGACACAAATATATATGATGGTCGAGACACAAACCCATTCATGTTTTCTAAAGGTTTTCTAGGTCTTCGAACGAATGGCACAGAGTTTGGTTTTGATTTGCGTTTTCTAAAGATTAAAAAAAAAATTGAAACCTAAACCGAACCGCGCAAACTACCCAAAATCCTTTACCTATTACTTGAACCGAAAAGATCCAAATTTTTTAGTTCGATTTGGTTTCACTTTCGATTACGGTTTTGGTTTCGATTTTTGACACCCCCACTACTTGGGTCAATACCCCTTTCGTTTTTTTTCTTTTGATAGACCGGAATGGAGAAATAACTGCAAAGAGATCGTCGTTCGGCATCACTCATCATCTCATCACTCCAATGAGCGAGCCAATTCATCATAGTCCTATTGTAGTGCCAGAGCCTGTTTGGTATCGATCAAAATTCGATACATGCATTGCCGCTATGAGTTTTGTTAGCACTCAGTGACCTCCTATTTGCGAAAGTCCGCATCTACCATGAGGTCTGGGCCATTATTAGAATGTTTAATTATCGAACTGTGCTGTCACTGAACATCTTAAACTTTTATAACTAGCGGTGGTCAATAAAAAGAGAATTTCGATCTTTTCTTCAATATTTATGAGAAATATGCAAAAATTTTCGATGCATCTGTCATTTTTAATTCCCTTTCAAAGTGGACTATTAAAAAAAGGGATAATACTATGAAAAACTCCAAACTGATACACTTGTGATAAATTTACCACAAATTAATTTTTTGACCATAAAAAATCCCAAACTGTCATATATGTGACAAATTTACCTAAAATTAATTTTTTGACCATCAAAATTCCCAAACTGGTATATCGTGATAAATTTACCCTCAAATTAGTACATCTGGGACAAATAAAAAGTAAAATCACAAACTGGTATATTCATCAATTGTCACGTGTTATTTAACTAAGTAATTTTATAGAAAAATTTAATAAAAATTAACGGATGGTAAATTTATTATATGTGTATTAATTTGAGATTCTTGAGGTAAATTTGTGATCCAGTTTGGGGTTTTTATGGTATGATAACCCTAAAAGTGATAAAGTATAAACAAAGATGCATAGTGTACTTTATTTTCCTTTAGCGCATCCAGAATTTATTTTTAAATCTTCCTGCAGCGACGTGATTTGGTGGCAAAGTCATGGGGGCCACCTCTGCAGAGAAGTCTGAGAAAGGAATTGATGGATGGGCACAGAAACCGAGGAGGCATTGTACAGAACAGACGACGCAGGGCACTCTCTCAGAGCTGAGAATATAAAGACGAAGGGAGATGAGAGAGAGAGAGAGAGATGCTCGTAAATCCCCGCAATCCTCCCCCTCTTTCTTTCTTCTTTCCAATTCGCAGAACAGACAAAACAGGGTTTCTTGACGACTCTGAAAGTTTTTCTTTTCTCTTTAGTCCTTCCCCCCGTGCAAAAGGTTTGAAATTTCTCCTTTTCAAGAGAAAGGAAAGCAAAAAAACACCAACCCCACTTCGAAGTTCGAGCTTAGAATCCCTCCAAAGATCCCAAGTTGCAAGAAACTGGAAAGAGAGAAGATTTTTAACCGGCTTTTAGAGAGAGAGAGAACTTCTTTTTCTTCTTCTTCTTCTTCGTGGGGTTTTGAGGTCCGAGATAGAATAGTTTTTCCTGATTTTCCGAGAGGAAAAGATAGAAGGGACAAAGAATGAGCAATTGGCTGGGGTTCTCTCTGACTCCGCACCTGAAAATCAACGAAGAAATCTGCAGAGAAGGCCAAGCAGGAGGAGGAGGTGGTGGTGGGGCTGGCGGTGGCGGTGGCGGTGGCTTTCCTCCTGATATTACCGTCATGCCACTGCGCTCCGATGGCTCCCTCTGTGTTCTTGATCCTCATTTCCGGCGTCCTCATGGCAGTGAAGGTAATCTAATCTGTTTGCATGTCTCATTTCCCGCTGATCTCTAAAACCCTTTCCGATGGAAATGAATATAAATGTTCTAACCGATATTTGTCCCGCAAAAAAAAAAAGAAATAGGAATCGAATCTCTCTACGCATGTCATGTCGTGCTTTCCAACTGTTTGACCGATTTCCACGAGAATCTCTTGTATCCATTTTCCTGCTAACATAACTAGCGAAGTTGACATTATATGGCGGTTGTTCCAGTCTTCCTTGTTTATTCTTGGGCTTGTTTGTTTGCTTAGAATGGAGCTATGAGAATGCCAATGATGGGGAAGATCATCGAGGCCCGAAGCTTGAAGACTTCTTGGGATGTTGCTACTCAGGCTCTCCTCACGGCGATGATGAACCCCAAAATCAGAACCACCAAGCCACAAGCTCAGCTTGTGCGGGGATCAATGTGAACGTAGCTCCGAGCTGCTTTAACCACGGCAACCATCCAGATCATACCCATCAATGTTACATTGAGAACTCGCAAGCCGTAATAGTTCCATCTGCTCATCATGACAGCAACAACCACGGATGTGATGTCGATGATCGCATGTACCTCCACCAAGAACATGTCCCGTTTGATGGTGGTGCGAGTGCAACGACTTGTTCAGTTTCTGGGTTCAAGTCATGGTTGCGTCATGCGAGTGGGACTACTACAAGTAGCAGTGGTGGCAGCCTCTCTCTCACCATGATGAGCCCTAGCTCTCAAAGTGACAACAACAACATCAACAGCAATGTGGGTGTTGGTGCACCGATTTCTCAGGCTCCACTAGTTGGTGACGGTAGCATCGCCAAGAGGGCATCATTTTCGAGCAGCAACAACAGCAACAAGTGTATCGTTCCTCGTAAGTCTATTGACACGTTTGGGCAAAGGACATCTCAGTATCGAGGTGTCACTAGGTAAGCTACAGTTTTTTTTAAAAGGTTGTCTTTTTTCAATTTTTTGTAAGGCTGATGCCAGTTTTGTTCTTTTTTCGCCACAAAATAACTTTTGCAACTGCCTTTTAGTTTATTTGTTCTATGCATCTACATTTTGCATTCCAGTTATTGAATTAATCGAAGATTCGGGTATTGTTTTTCCGTTTATGGGTTTGTGTAAATGTTTATGCAGACACAGGTGGACGGGGAGATATGAGGCTCATCTGTGGGATAACAGTTGCAGGAAAGAAGGCCAAACCAGAAAAGGGAGGCAAGGTAAGAGAAAAATAAATAGGAGTAATCATTTCACATTCTTATTATTCGTTTCTTTCCCAAGGTTTCTGCATCTTTAAGAATTTTCTAATGATGGTGTTATCAATTTTTTTTCTTGAATGTGCTTTGCTTGGGGCGATTCTCCTTTCACTGAACCACAACTTGGCAGTGTATCTGGGTAAATGCTCCTGACGCCTTGCTCTTATTTTTATGCTTGTCTCGTGTAATTGGAGAAAATTACTACTTATGTTTTTTTCTAAAGAATGATATGACAAATTTCCATTGATAATGCATACAAAACATGAGCATTACCTCTTGAACCATTGGCCGAGCTTCGTCTCCTTTGTAAAGAGTTTTAGTAAAACTTTTAGCAACTCTAGTTCAACTCTTAAGGTAAGTATGATCGGTGTGCATTTTAAGTCTTTATCACTATTTCATTAATCGTACGGATATATGGATGTTTATCAGGTGGGTATGATAAGGAAGAAAAGGCAGCGAGGGCTTATGATTTGGCTGCACTAAAGTATTGGGGTCCAACTACCCACATAAACTTCCCGGTCAGTTTTTGTTGGATAATCCCTAGGAAAGTACTCCTCTGTATCTGTAAAAACTACAGAAGGGAAGGTACTAATGTGCATTAACTCTTCTCATTTTGTGAATTGCTCAGCGGAGCACTTACGAGAAAGAACTTGAGGAAATGAAGAACATGACCCGGCAAGAATTTGTTGCTCACTTAAGAAGGTAATGATAGGTTTACGTAAAATCTTACTTTGGCCAAAATAATTAGAAAAATGATTGATTAGAGTGGGGTTTTATATAATACTTGTAGTTATTTATTTTAACAGGAAAAGCAGTGGATTTTCAAGAGGAGCATCTGTATACAGAGGAGTGACCAGGTATGGTGGCAGGATTTATGAAGTGCAAGTTATTTACTGCACTTTGCGGGATCTTCTTTTCTTTTCTTCTTTTTTATAAATTATCTTTTGCAATAATAGGCAAAACATAAAGGGTGCAATTTGCCATATGACATAAATCAATTGGTGCCATTATTGAAGAGGGTCTCATCAATCTTTCAAATAATCTATCTCTTTTTTCCTTTCCTCTTATCTGTCAAAGTTGTCTTTCTTGATTGTCAGACACCATCAGCATGGACGGTGGCAAGCTAGAATCGGAAGAGTTGCTGGTAACAAGGACTTGTACCTCGGCACATTCAGTTTAGTTCCTACCTTCGTTTCTTGATTTTCTTATCTCAATGTGGGATTCTTGTTGAAAAAAAGCATCGAAATTACTAGTACATTCTTTTTAATGTTTAGGTTTTCCTTTCTGCCAACTCGTGGTCGATGCTCTTGTCCTTTTCTATTAAGGAATGAATGTATCGCACTCTAATCGCTTTCGATATTTGGCCCGAAAATGAGACGGAGGTTGCCCTTTTATGAAATTCGTGTAACTAGTATTCATGTTACAACTGTTAACAAGAGCTTTTATCCACTCAAGAAATTACGAAGTGTTATCTAGCTCTATTTGTCTCAAGTTTTAATCGTATCAAATAATCAATGTGTTAGTTACTATAGGATTTTATATCATGTACATTTCAATCCATTTACTCCATTGTTTGACCTTGTGTGCTGAATATGTTCAATGCACGACGAGGATCCGACATGTCGAAATTATGCATACCTGTCCTGTTGATTGAAAATTTTGTATCATACCTAGTACAATCATCCTCAATTATTTACATGGAGATATTTTCTTTGTTTAATTTAGGTACCCAAGAGGAAGCCGCAGAAGCCTATGACATCGCAGCCATCAAATTTAGGGGAACGAATGCGGTCACAAACTTCGATATTAACCGTTACGATGTGAAGAGAATTTGCTCAAGCTCCACTCTAATAGCAAGCGATCTTGCTAAACGCTCCCCGAAAGAGGCTACACCGGCCCTTCTCGATCATGACTACAACTCGTGTGCCTCCTCATCGTCTCCACGAGCACTTCTTGCAATAACCAGTGGCGAGACATCTGAGGATTTTACCAACATGGTGTGGAGTTCCAACATGCCCAAAAGTCAAGATCCTCCAACGATTGCAAACACTACCAACAGCGATGCCTTGATCATGGGCTCGAGCAATCATCAAGAATCGCCAAGTGCCGGTGATTTCGGCGGCGGCGAAGATTACCCTCATGCCTATTTCTCAATGCAGGATCAGAAATATGAAGATGGAAGCAATGAAAGCGATCTTAACGGGACCAATAGGTTGGGAAATTTGAGCTTGGTTCATCAAGTTCCTATGTTTGCATTGTGGAATGAGTAAAGTGGGGGCTCATTAAAGATTTCAGTACGCAGAAAATTGTTCAAATCAAACGACCTGGTGGGAGCTGGAAGGTAGAGAATGTCCAGAAAGGATTTGTTTCTACTAGTAGTATGGACTTTAAATGGTCGAGAATGTCATGCTATCTGCAACATAGCTGCATTCACATGTCGTATCGAAGTTGGCCAACAGTATACCTTGACTCGGCGAAATAATAGTTTATACATCGAAATGGGCGTATGATTATGCACATGATTCGTATATGTATGCATCATCTATGGTGGATTCTCGTGGTTGTCCTCACGATCTTTAAATGGATTTCCTCAGAACAACGTACATGCACTTGTTGCCATCACAAGATCAAATGACATTTTTACTACTCGTGCACGCACAACTACTGTATTTATTGGCTTGTACCCAAAGTGCAGAAAAAGCTGTGGCCGTTGACCAGATATAAGCATTTGAATTGGAGCTTGATCCTGCTCCTGCGTGCTGAGTGACTAGACTATCAGGACGCTACGAATTCAGCATGTAACAAGGATTAATCACGTGACTGAGTGATTTTTTTCTCGGACAAAATAGTATCGAAAATATTAAATAAAATAGGGCATGCTTGGCCGAGTTTGAGGAAAATCTTTTTCACAAACAGTTTAGTCACATACAAACATGAGGTGCCTGTCATAATGTTGGAGGAGCTCGAGATCGAGAGCAGTATTTATAGTCAGCGTGTACTGCTGTTGCTGAAGATGTTGCCTTAAATTGCGTGCCCTTGTAGCCGTAGCATCTTGATGTTTGCTGCTTGGAGTCATTTCTCTCAAACGCTCCTTCTACCAAAAAGACAAAAAGACAACGACACAAGAAGAGTTTTGTCCTTATCGGTTTTTTAAATATCATTTTTTAATAAGTAAAGTGAAGACTAAAAAACAAATGGAATTCGATGTAGGGATGAGCATGATTTCAGATTTTACTCTAGAACCTGATAACCTGATCGATAGAAACATAAAGGTTACAGGCTCCGAGGTATGCATGGTAGGTTTCGAGTTCTAAATATTAAGGGACCTATTTCAACGGATAAATTTTAGGTTCTAGGTAGATAGAACCTAGAACCTGAAACCCGAAACCTGAAACTTAAATAAATTTTTTTTGTGTCTTTTCTCGGTCTATGTCTTTATGTGATCCTGCAGTGCTTGATGGTGTTAGATGATAAGTGTATAATCTGAAATCTCTAGTCTGAGTTTTCATTTTATGACTTATTAATATTTCATATTCTTCGTATGTCTAAATATAAATTATGGTCAGTGGATTATAACAACAAGCGATAGTCATTAAAGGTGATGATTCACTGCAATTAATCAAATAATAATACATGTGGAACCTGGGTAGACTCTTGAATTGACCTTGGAACCTATGATAGAGTAGGTTCTAGATTCCAAAAAATGATGAACCTATTCTCATACATAGGGTCCAGGTGGAATCTGTATGGAACATGGAATTGCTCGCTTCTAGTATCGATTCATGTAATAATTTCTCATTTTAATTGTATTTATTTGAACCGTAATATCAAGAAAACTAGTTTTTTTTGTATTCTTTTTGGTAAATAACAAATTTGTTCAATATTATTGCGTTCATTTTCGTTTTGTTTAACTAAAAATGAAATTAAAAAAAAGAACCTGTTAGACCCGGGAACCTACCTGGAACTTGTGATAGGGTAACCTACCTGGAACCTATGATAGAGTAGTTTCCAAATTCAAGGTTTTGACGAGTAGGTTACGGTTTCCAAAACATAAGGAACCTATACTTGAGTGTAGGTTTCAAGCGTAACCTGTAAGGAACCTGAAACTGCTCACCCATAATTCGATTCACATCAAAATTATCATTGTGAATACAAGAAAGTGGGGATGTGTAAAAGAACCGGACCTGATTGATCGGTTATGAGCGATTCCCACAATCGTCAGTCCAATTCCCAATCCAAATAAATTGAAACCAGTGAATACCGACCCGTTTCTCAATTCCAGGTATGGAACCACTCATCCAGACTGGATTAAAATGTATATATTTAATTTTTTTTGTTTCAGAACCCAAATTATTAATTAGAGACACTAATTCACACACCCCTAATTCACGCTCCTCACTCCTCAAGGAAACATTTCCCTTATATTGCCATTTTTTGCGACTAGAGGGAGTTTTTACAATTTTCTCTCAATTCTTGGAAACACGGAGGGCAATGTGTTACTTCCCACCGGCAACTCTAGAGAGTTACGCAACGACAACCTCCATTTTCACGTCCTCTCACATTGTAAGTCCCACCATCATTTGCACACTTCGTTTCCCAGCCTCCTAGGACATTGGAGACGATCAATTTCATGAACTCACCCGGAAACCGTACTGAACCGACGCTTGATTCTCGGGTGGATTTAGGAACTGACAAGCGGTTTCCGATTTCAAGATTAGTGGAATTGGTTCTTAGTAGGTGGTGGAAATCACTCATCTTGAAATCAATGACCCCTACAAGAAAGTGTACCGAAATTTTGTAAGATAGATCATAAAATTATCTTTGTTATTGGTTCTAGCTAAAGTCGAATAATTTTTTCAGCTTTCCACTTTTCGAAAGGCCTTTCATTGAAAATAACTTTTTCATCACTTTTCATGATTCGTTATAGAAGGGATGGAAGAAGGGGAACCAACTAACCTCGTCCCAAACCCATCTTATCAGCTTTTTATCATTTTCCAAACCCATCTTACGAGTTTTGACGTAAGTTCTCAAACCCATCTCATTAAATTATGTCGCTATTTCAGTAAACAAACATCTCACAATAAACACATGATAAATAATATCAAATTTGCATAGTAGAATCAATTATTCAAAACTTGTGCATTCTAAATCTCCAATTAGAAAAACTATGGAATAAAAAACATAAGATTGAAAAAACAAATGAAGATCAATAATCGTAAATATCTAAAATCTGACAATCCTAAAATGAGATATCAAACTTACCGCCAGGTAGCTCTTTAGGTGTTCGCAAAAATTATATAAGCAAGCTTAATTATTTTAACATAGCAAGAGTAATTTGGTAAGTGATTTATTGAGTTTAGATTTCAAGTTTACCTGTCAAGTTACTCTTAGGGTGCATTTGTTTGGCGGGAAATGATTGAGTTGAAAAATATTTTCTTAAAAGTAATCGCCCATATTGCTTACAAAAATGAACGAAAGAAAAACATTTTCATTGTCCGCAAAAATGTTTAGTCATAAATCATTCACGATAATGAAAATATTTTTCATTGACTTATTATATCAGGCAATACAAACGATCATTTATAGTCACGTGAATTTTGGATCCTCGAGGCACACCTCAATTTTTATCAACATCTCTTTCGATAGGTCCTCAATATCAAATTTTCTCCTACAGATTTATGAAATTTCAAGGGGGAAAGCAGGTAACACAGAAGTGGGACTGTTGGCCTAGATCTGCCTGCAAAGTGCTATCCCAAAATAGAAAGTTGCTGACTCGAAGTCTTTGTGGAGGGTCCAAAATGCCAATGTCCCTAGGTTTGCTAACTCAATAAACTTGCTCGAGTCCTCCTATTCCCCGTATTTTTACTTATAACATTCTTCAGATTTGGACCTATTCGTGTTTGGGGCACGAAAATGCACATCGACTAAGATCAATTGACTAGTTTAGAACTCTCGGGTACTTCATTGCAAAAAAAATAAAGTATATATATATATATATATCATTTATTGATTTTTAGAAATGGTACTAATAAAAGAGTGCTGCAGCTCCTTACCAAAAAAAAAAATGAGTGCTGCAGCTCTAGGTAAGAGTTTGGCAAAATTTTAAGGGTAAATGACACAAATATTTTATGAATTTTAAATTTGTTCAATGTGGTTCTTGAACTTTAGTTCAACGTGTAATGTCGTCCATGCACTTTTATTTTGTTCAATGTGGTTTATGGACTTCTGATACATGTTCAATTTAGTCTCTATACTATATGAAAATTTTCAATGTTGTCTCTAAACTTGAATTAATGGAAGGACAATATTGAATATTTTCATATAGTTTGAAGACTAAATTGAATACATACTTAAAGTTTAGAGACCACAACAAAATTGAGGGATGACAATGCACATTAGACTAATGTTCATGTTGAACAAATTTAAAGCTCTGGGATCACATTACATATTGAATTAAAGTTCAGAAATCATTTGTATCGTTATCACAATTTTGAAATAATAGAGATTGATGAAAGTTAAAGCAAAGTTGATGTTCAAACAGAAGCTTATGCGTACTATCGCTGCTTGTAAGGTCTTGCTAATTTAGGTTCTATATTGACGACTCTTTTTTCTCAAATATGAAATCGTGTAAAGAAATTTATTTCCACTATCGAAAAAATAAAATTTCTCATCAGCTACTTTACAAAACATACATTTTATCGTTGGCTAAACTAAACGTTGCATCGTATTATGATTAACATCAAAGTTAAAATGTGCGTTTATAGTTTTGAATAGTTTTTTATCCATGATTTCTTTTTCACTTCCAGCATCAGGATATAAGTTTTACCTAATGTGTAGGATCTAACAAAATACATTCATGTCAATATTTAAAGTTAAATGATTCTTTTTTTTATTAAAATATAACGTTATGAATAATTTAAAAGATCATTATAACAATCATCGTTAAGTTCCACAACTTGTCTATCCAACTGTGAATGTGTGGAAAGTTCTTTTATCCGACAGTACATCTAATAATATTACTAAGTATAAAGGATAGCTATACTTAATCTTTGAAAATTGCATTTATAAAGACTCAAATCAGTGGAATTTTTCATATATGCTCCGCAAGTATATATTAGACTAAGTGATGGCGTACGAAAATCTGAAATTGTTGCAGGAAGGACAATTAGATATAGATTTAGGGCAGAACAGAACGAGGGGGGGTCCAACTATAAATCCAAATCAGAAAAGCAATTGTAACCTGGCACAGAGAGATCTGTCAAAAGATAATAATAAATCACCCCAGTACAAGACGAGTTAAATTTCTTGAAAGGACAAGATGCTCCATGCAGCGCAGAGACATTTCTCTATCACGCAAGGACCCTTTTCTGCAGCAGATCTTTCTTGAGCTACAGTGTTGAGGTTCAGATCTATCTATGGTTTAGGGTTAGGGTTTCTGGATCCACTCTCTGTTGGTCTTGTTCCATCCGAGGACCCCTCTTGATGAACAGCTGCTGGGAATTACTTGGAATGTGCTCTTGACTTGCTTTCGATGGAGGACAAAGTCATGCCCTGTTGCTACAATTTGCATGCACGTGGCGTGCCCTCTCGCTTAATTTGGCTTGTTTCTTTGACATGCACTCAGAGAGAGAGAGAGAGAGAGAGAGAGAGAGAGAGAGAGAGAGAGAGAGAGTGAGAGAGAGAGATGGAGGGTAAAGATGAGGATGTTTGTGTGTACTCTCCAAATAATTGAGGAGTAATTACGAATTGTAGGACCGGTGGACCGAAAATACTTTCTCCATTTCCAAAACCACTTTGCGATAATTAGCTTGTAACTCGCAATTTCTGCTTTGTCAACCCCACTTTTATAGTGATAATGATTCCACATGTAGTCAACCTTTTTACACGGTGTTAGTGGACTTGTTTTCATTGTTAGAAACCCAAAGACACCCGCATTATCCAAACGCCTTTATCGCCTCGGTCTTGTGCTTGCACTGGCAAAGCAAAATTAGCTGAACTTCACAACATAATGTGAAGTAGCCAAAGATTTAGACACTTTCATTTTTTTTCTTTTTTGAGTGTTCAATGTATACGATATTGTATTCTTCAGCAATGCATGAGTTGAATTAGGGGTATGTTTCTGCATCTTAAATCTACTCTCTGTCACAAGTTTTGAAACTTGAAACTCAAATGAACTTTACGTATCGGAACAGCACTTGAAATGTATACAATCATGCAGATTATGCCACGTTTCGCAAGTTTCACGGGTTCGAAAGAACACATGCAGATTAGACTATAAAAATAGGAAAGAGCACTATCACAATTACAAACAAAGAGCTAACTCTTTCTTATAATCAGCTCTAGTGTGAACTCTCCTTTCTCTTCCCCTTCCATTTTCCCGCTTGAGTGCAGAGCTAGAAGTGGTAGTTGTGAAACCCTTGAAAATGACCATAGATCTCTACTATTCTATTCTTATTCGAACATCAAGATCAGAGGAATTATTTTGAATTGTGGGACAAACTTTTTGGTTTCCTTCAAGAGGCAGTGGCGTGCTGGTTGAGAGATATCTGAATTTCAGGCTCAAAGAAGGCAAAAACAGAGCAAAGGGGAAGATCAATTTCCAAGGCAAAATACCCCCACATGGAAAAAAGCAGCATGATCTTAATAACAATAATGTGGAAAAAAACTCTCTCTTCTCTCTCTCTCTCTCTTCTCTCTCTTCTCTCTCTCTCTCTCTCTCTCTCTCTCTTTATGGCCCATCCCCTTCCTTCATTCCCATCCTCTGTCTCTGCAATTCCAACAGCCTTCTCTCTCTCTCTCTCTCTCTCTCTCTCTCTCACGAGTCACGAATTTAGATGCCAGCAGAAAAGGACCGGGGGGGAGAATCACGATGTTGCCACTAGCATCCTTTTCACAGTCTCTTTTATTTATCAACACATGGAGTCTCTCTCCGATAATGACGTGACAAGACAAAGAAGAAAGAAAGGTTCTCTCTCTCTCTCTCTGTGGATAGACAAGATAAAGATCCTTCCTTTTGGTGTGAATAGATGATGAAGAGGAATGCGAAACCAGGAAAAGATGTCCCATGCTCGCTCTTCTATTTTTGCTTTCTTTCTCCTTCTCTTTTCATCTTTGCGTCTGTTACTCCACGTCGACGAGTTCAAACTTAATCAAGTCAATGCATGGATCTTCTATGTTCTTCTTGAGAGGGTACGAATCTGATATGGTGTTCGATTGCAGAACCAAATGGCGGCCTAACATTATTCAGTAGAAGCTAGAAACTCAAATGAAAGGCCTATTATCGTTGGGTCATGAAGTTATACGGTCTAACATGTTAATCCTAAAGCTCCAACCTTTTAGTTCAATACATACGGTATGAGCCCGAATTTGACTATAGCATCATGGGTGCAAACAATAGCAAGGAAAGCTAATCTGAACACATTTGTACAACCCTTTCGATATGTAATGGATAGTTACCGAATCGATCAATTAACCTAAATTTTATAAGTCCTAGCGTCTCGTGATATAGCTTATTAAGTTTTAAATTACTAACATCTCTTTTACTCAATGCTATCTCTACTAAGCAATCTAGTTACGAACTTGACGTTAATTAATGTGGAATCAATATGAAATCCTGTCATCATTGGCCTGTTGATACAGTTATTTACACGTCAAGGGAGGAAGAATGCTCATCAACATTAAGGAGAGATGCTTATGGTGCTCAATCGTGGCATTCTGAATTTTTGGGCCATGAAACGTTCCAAAGGCAACCAAAGTTAAAACTTGGGCCGACGAAGAAGGCCCGCAACTCACAGCCCGGTAAAATCGTTCTCATACTCCGTTTAGGCGATGATTAGAACAGTTCACTTGGAAAATGACAAGATCGAAAATCTTTTGTTAAGTAAACTCCTCTTGCTTCACTGGAAATGAATAATTTGGCAAGCAGTTTCCTACAAGCGATAACTTATATCGCTAGTAAAAATTAATAAACGAAAAATATTTTCATCATTATTTCAAACATAAATTGTTATCGATGTCGATAGTTTTTTTCATTGGTTAATTATTTCGAGCCATACGAGGGATCATTTTCAAGAAAATATTTTTCAAATCATTCATTTTCCCGCAAAACAAGTTGAGCCATAGAGTCGCCATGGTTTCGGGCTTACCAAGTTTATGTTGGGAGCGAGGTAGAATGTTTCCTCCAAACTCTTAGACATTGCTATAGAAAAGCTATATTTGATAATTTGCAAGATGGATTATAGCATTTAATGGAACAATTATACGGTACAACACGCAGTTGGATTTTGCTTATTTTATGTCCTTTTTCAACTTCTATATTTTATGGCATGATCTCTTCATATCGGCTGGACCTGAAGCAGCCTATGGCACATATATTTGTCGGTTCGTAGGAATGAGCTGTCGAGGGAGAGTTGTAAACGCGCATGCAAAAAATACTATAAGCCGTATATAAATGGAAGAAAAATACTATATGCTAATCAAATAAAGAATGGACCGACGCGCAGAACATATGTGACTTCGATGAACAATAAAGGGAAAATGGTGTTGTGTGATCAATTTTAAATTGAGGAATACATGTGAATCTTTGCAGGGAAGGAAGTGAGATCCACTAAAACAGGTCGAAGCCCCTTTTGCTCCTTTGCTGATTAGATTTATCATTTGATAAGCATGAGAATTGCCGACATCACTAATTGCAAAAATAAATAAATTAATTTGGAGTTCGACGTCGGAGATGTGATCGGAGGGTAGCTGGCACGAACGTGTGAAGAGCATTTTATTTGTTGATGAAAAGGAAAAAAAATAAAAGATAGGAGAGAGTCTTTGATTTAAATTTTTTTATTTTGTTTTGAGGATGCATGAGCAAAAGGATCGAATAATTAAAGTATGTTTAGAGTTTTTTATGGCTATTCTCCCGTTATGTGTAATCGTTGTCTTAAAAATTAAAAGATTCATAATCAAATATGCTTAACAAGTGCTAGGAAGAATATGAATTTCTTGAAGATTTTAGGCATGAAATTTGAAGTTCATCCTGAATTGATTAGTAAACAATTTTTCCGTTACTTTATATAGATTATTTTTGCAGCACTTCTTTGGGAAAAGGCGATAAGCACCTTTTTGATTGAAAAAAAAGAAGAAGACAAATCGAGCATATCTGCAGCAATATTTGGTGTTTCAGTACGATTTGTCGTAATCAGCAGATGTGGTCTTTCTTTATCAAATGAAAATTTTTTAATTGTTAGGGCTTTGATAGAAAATAATAATACCTTAAAAAATCGCCAATTCGTGAGAAGCAGGTGCTTGTAATTTCGCTATGAATTTTTTTTGAACAGTGTTTCAATCGAATTGGAAAGAATGAAGATGAGAGGAGGAAGTTGGAATTTAACCACGATGAGGTAGCTGGTAAAATATTTATATCACTCTAATCTTTATTTATATAATAATGAGTAAGAGATTTCTCTAAAGTGAAAAGAAATTCGAAAGAAGCTTTTCAACTGGATTTGAAAGCATTATTATTTTGATTAGATTTCAACTCATTCCGACTCCGTTTGTTTAGGGGAAAATTTTCAATTGGAAAACATTTTCCTCATTTCCGATGTTTGAATTGATTAGGAAAATGAGTCTACAAAAAATCTTTCTAATAGTCAACAGAAAAACCAATACTTCAATTCAAAAAAATTGTAAGCTCTTCTCCTTCCACTTACTCTTCTAATGATAATGAGTACAAATCTCGATCTATCTAGAAAATCTTAATGAAAGCTTTTGTTTTTCCATCCTTTGACTAGACAACGTCGTTTCGATTAGAGGCCTCGGCGCTTAGGCATGGGAACCTCGACACATGTGCCCAGAGCCTGAGGCTCGTGCCCAAGTTCCAAAAACCATGCCCCGATGCTTGGTTCTAAATCTCAAGTCCATTAAGGCCAAGATAATTTCCTCCTCGGCCAGGCTTGAAACCTAGTGCTCATGCCCAAGTCCGCCAATGCGGCCATGTCTAAAACCCTAGTACTCGTACCCAGGTCCCTAGCGGCCATACCCTAGTCTCCAATACCTGATCCTAAGTCCATCAAGGTCGGGACCAATTCCTCGACGGCTGGGCTTGGGTCCACAAAAGAGGGGCCTAGGTCCCTTAAGGCTGGGCCCAAGACCCCATTTTCTATGCCGGAGTATTCGGCTCCTACCCCTATGTCATGAGACCTAGAGTCTGGGGTCTTTTGAAGCTAGGCTCGAGTCCATGAAGGCCAAGCCCAATACCTTGGTGTTGGGGGCATGGGTCCTTGGCTACCATGCCTGAGTACCCAACACTCGCACCCAAGTCACCGACATTTAGGACAGAGTCTACAGATGCCAAGTCTGAATCCATTAAGGCCGAGCCCAAGTCCATAGAGGTTCAACTTAGAACCCTAGTGCGTGTGCTTAGGTCTCTAGCCATGCGCAACTACCTACTCCCATGCTCAAGTCACCGGTGCTCGTGTGCCTGAGCCCCCGATGGCCATGCCTTATACATGGCTCCACGCCCAAGCCACTGTTGCCCAGATCGATGTCAACTAAGGCCAGGCTTAGATAATGGAGATTGGGCTGGAGACTTTGGTGCACGTGCCTGGGTACCTAGTACCTGTACCCATCATTGTTGCTTAAGGCTTGGTCCATAGAGGTCGGGCTTGAGACCCCAATGCCTATGCTAGAGTCCTTGCCAGCCATGCCCTGGACCATGATGCGTGTGTTTGGGTTCTTGGCAACTGTACCCAAATCCACAAATGATGGCCTCTGTGGACCCGAGTCCAACTTCTATGAACCTAGGCCCAAGCACCAAGGTTCTAAGCCTGGCCTCCTCGGCTTGCCCTTAGCCTTGATGGACTCAGTGGATCCGACCTTGGCCTTTAGCCTCTAGTTCGTTGCCAAGGGTCCGAAAGCAAGCATTTAGGTTCTTGCGCTTAAATGCAAGATTTCTTATTCAAGTACCGATATTTAGTCATATTTTTAAAAAATAATTTTTGACTTTTTTTATTAAGGAAATCATTTTTCTGAATTTAAGAATTGATTTTCCGTTGACTCATTTTCCTTAGTGATCCAAATGCCGAAAAAATAAGAAAAACATTTTTCGCAAAATAAATGGCGTCTCAAGCTTCAAACGACTCATGTCGATACCCTTTTAATATCCACAAGTCAATCAAAGTTTTTATCCAACCCCACGTACATGTATAATCGTAACTCTCTTTCTCATTCTCCGCAATGACCGGTGGAAGAAAAACTCATGATGCCATAATCCGAAAAACGAGCGTTTGGTTTATCGGGGCCAACGAATAAACTCATCCGGTAAGAGTGAAAGATCCATCAAAGCGGTGGATTTATTGTAACCAAAACAATCCCGGTCCGAGATTTTCTTTTGCAATTTCCAAACACCCTATTTATCCGCTATTGATTATCTGTACAAAGGATACAGTCTACTTCTAGTGTAGAAAAAATCGAATCCAAGAAGCCTCTCTGTCACCGTTGGTCTGATGATGGTCAATATCACGTTCCCAAGATTTGAGAGTTTTGACATTGATCCCGCCGGAGACTCCTTCCTCTCTTGGGTAGCTCTCTGATTCTGTTACCGTCCCTTCTGGATTCTGCTCCCAAAACAGGGTTTTTGATTCCTTTCCTAGGCTTTTTACCCCCTCCCCAAAATTAGACAGCAACATAATTTCTTGTTTTTTTTCTCTTCTTTTGTCTTTCGGTTTTTCGGTGGAACCCCCATTATTGAGGTTCGAAGATCGGTGGAAGAACCAAGCAGCCCCCCCCCATTTTTCAAAGATCCTTTCACACATCTGCCCTGTTTAGCAGTTGATAGATCGATCTGAAAACGAAAGCCCTGTTTTTGTTTTTTTTTTTGTTGAATCAGCTCTTCCTTCACCTTGTGTGATTTCTTCGGCCATCTCTCCCAACTTACGAGCAGAAGACACCTTCCCAGCTCGACCCATCACGCCATTCTCTTTGATGCTTCCCGAGAACGACGTTCTTGAATCGCCCCCGTCGTCACAAACCCTAGTCCTCCGGTTTCCAATCTCCGAATCGAGGGAGTTCTTTTTTTTCGATTTTCTATTTTTATCCAAATTAGAGACCGGGAAGGAGGAATTTCGGCGTTCGGGGCAAAAGGGTCGATCGATTCCGCTTGATCGTCCCCGAATCTCATCTTGTTGGACGGAAAGGTTAGATTTTTGTGTT